>PVKE010004332.1:0-65424 GCA_004027555.1 Craseonycteris thonglongyai
GTGGTGATGGTGGTGATGATGGTGGTGATGATGATGATGATGATGGTGATGGTGGTGATATGGTGGTGGTGATAATGATGATGGTGATGGTGGTGATGATGATGATGATTGTGATGATGATGGTGGTGATGGTGGTGATGATGGTGATGATGATGATGGTGATGATGGTGATGGTGGTGATGGTGGTGATGATGGTGATGATGGTGATGATGGTGGTGATGGTGGTGGTGGTGGTGATGGAGATATATTATGCATGCAATCTGTATGAATAAAGTGAGCAACTATTGGCAATGTCTCCACACATCCCACTGCCAAGAAATGCCAACGGGACAAATATAACAAACATAAAATGTCTCCCATTTTTTCCAATCTGTGGAAGTTACTTGCTGCCTTTTCCTTTTGTTTGGAGTCAGAATCAAGAAGACTGATGATTCTAACAACCTGGATGAAGACCGTAACAGTGACTGGCCATCTTTATAATCCTTAACCAATTTCACATTGCTTCATGTATTTAATCACACTGCAGCCTTGTAATAAACGTGTTGGAAGGAAGACACCGATCCCATTTCAGAAAGAAGGAACTTGAAGATGAAGTTGTTTAGCGGGCTAGGTTCAGGACCCAGGCATCATTCTTGCCTACATTTCTCAGAGAATGCAGGGAGAAATGTTGACAACATAAAACAGGGTTTAAAAATGCAAGAGGTGGAATTTTTTTACTTGTTTTTTTGTTTTTTTGTTTTTACTAACTGTGAGGTGTCAAAGTCCCAGACCCCGTGGACCCAGCGGTGGCCAAAATGCAGTCTGATCACTCTAGGAGCTGGAAATGACTCGGAAGTTCCTCAGGAACTTAAGAGTTACCAACTTACTGAGTGAGCACAACAGAAATGAAGCACGTGTCCTCACAGAAGCAAGACTGTCAGAAATGAAGCAGGTGTCCTCACAGAAGCAAGACTGTCAGAATGAATACATGAGTTCAGTAAAGTTGCAGGATGCATAATCAACATACAAAATTAGTTGTTTCTTTACACAAACAACACGCCATCTGAAAATGGCTGGATCTTTCTGGAGGCATTTGTGGGAAGACTGAATAGACATATTCACATACACACACTCGTCTTGAGACCTAATTCTCCCTCCAAAGTAAAGTTACTTGAGTTTCAAATGAATAGAAGGGGCCATGATTTGTTGAGATAATTAGAAACTTTTGCAAGAAAACAACTCAACGAGCTATGCACATTCCTTCTGTTGTTCTCACCCGCTTCAGCTCCTGAGAAAAGGTGACTACGGTATGCTTTTGAGGTGCCTTCTGCTGGGTTTTAAATTATTCTTTGATGTGAGAAATTGAAGTTTGTTCAACTTTTGTGTCAGAGGCTTTGAAGATTGTATCACTAGCCTCGCTCAGAAGTAGGACAGCCAGGCATCTCTCGCCTGGGGAAGAACCTGCAGGTGTTGCCGCTCTCCACAGCCCTGCTTTCCTGCCACATCCACCTTTCCTCACCTTCGTACAGTCCCAGAAAATCCCGTCAGGCCACTGTGTCCCCCAACCACAGTGACTGCCCCCAAAGTGCTGCAGAGAGCCCCGCCGGACCCTCGGAACTGGTACTAATAGGATGAGGCTGACGTTGTGACGTGCAGCTCTCTCTGTGTTGCTCTGGGCAGATGGAAGAGGGGTGTGTAGACCCAAGGTGTGTTTCTCTCCATGCTTCTGTGAGCATAGGACCAGCAGACTTTAGGAGCTACCTCCTAAAGTCCCCTCCCGGGGGAGACGTGCTAAATCCAGGGGCCGTAGGAAACTCCACCAGGCTGAGAATGCCCCCCTTGACCCAGGGTGCTGAGGGTGAAGTGTCTGTCCGGTTTATCACCCATCTGCCCTGTATGATCTCCTCATCCTGGGCTCGCAGGCCCTGTCCCTACGGGTAGGTGGACCCCGAGGAGCAGGGAAATAGTCCAGCTTCCCACCCCCACACCCCTCAGCTTCCACGGGGGGCCCAGCCCAGGGTGGACACACACAGCTTGTAGACAGTGCACCTGGACCATTGAGTGTACCAGCAGAGAGCATTAATCAGTAAGATAAGTATCCATTTCACTGACCCTGTATTTTAAAAGCAGCAAGTTATAGAAATTAGAAAATGTAGGAGAAAGAGCAAAAAATAAGAGCAGAGGTTAGTAAAATATAAAGAAAACACACAATAGAAAGTCATCAAATGCAAACGATCTCTCATTGAGAAGACTAATAAAATTGATTTAATGGAGTCTAGTGAGACTGATGAAAACCATGAGAATGAACTAATTTTAAATAAAGAGAATGAAAAGAGTATCACCAAAGATTCCATAGACATTTAAAATTGTATATGTAGCATACGAATATATTATTAAAAAGTGAAAAATCAAATGAAGGGCCAAAATATTGGGGGGGAGGGGTGGGAAATAAAAAATATATAATCTATTTGACACAAGAAGAAACAGAAAATTGGCACACATCTAGGCTTAATAAATAAAATAAGTGAGATTATAGTATTTTTTTTTCTGAGAACTTTTTCTGATTTCACCCAATGTCCTAAACACCTTCTCATATATTATCTATTTGTATTTTTTCATAGCACTTAATCACCTTCAAAAATTATTTTATCTCCTATTATCTGTTTCCTCTCACTAAAAAGTAATAAATTCCAGGAGCCAGGATACCCCTCTTACTTGATCACGTCCATAGCCAGGTACTGGGAGGAAGGCTGACTCACAGCGAGCTCTCAGACACAGATTCTAGGGGACGCTGGGATAATAGCTCAGCGGTTGAGCACTTGCCTTACAGTTCCAAGGTCCTGGGATCAAGTCCCAGCTCCAAGCCCGTGCAACCTCATATGCTGAACTGTGGCTCAACTGGTAACCGCCAGGATGACGGTGAAGGTTCTCACCTCCCATATAGGAGGCCCCCAGTTCAGTTCTTGCCCCACATGCACCTGTGTGGAATGAAACCATGTCACACCTTCTCTCAAACAATAAAAATGAATCTTTAAGAAAAAAAAAAATCTAAACAAATGAAGAAGCAAATCCCTTGGAATTGTAAAGAATTTCGCCAGGTGTGGGGGGAGGGATGTGCCCGACAGAAAATCTTATTGTCAAGGTATAGTCATGGCCACAGATACAAAAATGAGAAAATTCCACCCCAAAAGAGGTGACTTGCAAAAACATATTCTCTCTGTATTCCTTGGATGTATCCAAAAATACTCTCGCATATAGTGGAAGACATTAGACTTATCACACTGCGTGACCCTGGACCACTGCTGTGTTTGTTCTGCTTCCCCTGCCAGGTCTGTCCCTGGATCCCTCGGAAAAGGTCGTCACCAGCTTTCCCCGCCAGACAGGTGACCCCACAGGATTAACTGGCCGAAGAGCTGGTCGAGGACACGCCGATGACAGATGTCAGATGCGGCTCTCGGAGCGCATCCGTGAGCCTGTGTTAGACACAGAGCAGGGCTCCTGTGAAAACATTGTAATGTTCGATCTGAACCGCGGTTCTAAGAATTTGGGACAGACAGCTGCCTAGGAAGAACAAAGAAGAGCAATTGCCAAAAATACAAGGTGAGGTTCTGGTATTCACAGGGGCATGTCCTATAGACGCTACCTGGACCATCCAAACAGACCACAGGGATGACACTGAGGCATCAGCGTGTACATTTAAGTCATTGGCCCCTCCTCTTACTACTCTGTGAACGATGCCCGGACTCTCTTGTCTCTTTAGGGACTCGTAGAATCCCCTCTTCCTGCTCTCTCTGGCCACCCTCCCAGAAACTGTGCAGAATCGCTCCACACGGCAGCCCACCCACTAATATCTGGACACAAGATTCAGTCCGTGCTGATTCCTAAACTGAGTTCAGCCGGGGACCCTCTGGCCCACCGGATTGTCACTGTCGATGTGGAAAACCATCCATCAGAGGAGTCCGAAGAGTGCATTCTTCTGCGATCGCACCCACCTCTCACTGAAAATCGCAACTGAGCATTCTGAGTATTTTTCTAGAAGAAAGTGAACGGCATTTTCGCGATGCAATCGGAACAGTAAGGAAGAGCCACTGGCAGAGAGGTTCTTCGAGTCTCACACCGAGAAGGTCTTAGATGAGAAAGGACAAGCCAACTTCGCGTCTGCTCCCCTCTCCGCATGCGCTGCCTGGGGACAGAGCTTCCTGCTGGGGGTGCCAGGCCCCCCAGCACGTAGGGCCTCAGAGCTGAGCAGCTGACTCTGCAGACTGAAGTTGCTGTTGGCCGGGTTCCACTCCTAGCTTGACGACTCGGGACTCACCGACATTTGGACAATTTCCATCCCCTCCCTGTGACTCCATTTCCTCATCGTTCCTAAGTCTCTGGGTAGTCACTGGTCCAAAGGGACTCGGGTCTCTAAGTTTCATGCAGACACAGGGCTGGACAACCGGCCACAGAGTATGGGCTTTTGTCGTTCAGTGTTTCAAACCATGAAACAGAACCAGGAGCTTATCAACCTTCACAAACGGAAGATCTCACAAAGAAAGTGGGGTTCAGCCCCAGATGCCCCGTTTCGACAGGGCGTGAGCTCCCCACCCCCTGCAGTCTCCACCGCTCCCTGTCGCCTCCAGCCCTCAGCACAAGCGTGCACCCTGCCTTCCGGGCGGCTGTCACACTTGGGTTTGCTCCTGGGTCAGTCCGCTCAGACCCGTGTCCTGCTGGACCCCTTTTTGGAAAGGCTTCACCCGCATTATCCTACGTGGTAATTTCCTCATTCTACACAGATATTTGTGAGAAAAGGCCAAACACCAGTGACTGGCAAACTCAACCTCTGGTGAGACCTGAGCGAGAACGTTCACTTTATTTTATCGCCGAGGAAAAATAAAAAGGAAGGGATAATTGTTTGGTTTTTGTCTCCGATTTACATTTGTGTATCAATTTTTAAATTTACATGTATCTGTGAATTATTTCACAGTTGAAAGACTATCTAAGCAGGATGAAAATGATGATCTTATCATTTTTAATTATTTTGAGATTCTAAAAATAATTGTTAATGATGCAAAGGTCTGTTTTGCTAATAGCTGGATGTGATTACTAAGGGCTGTTTAAGAGCTGTTTGTGACACTGTTTTCCTCTTAACATATGCATGCAAGCAGGGAGGGAAACAAAGGATTGATGTGGCATCTCAAAAGCCATCAGAGAAAGCTGATTCCCACCCAGCTCTTTTGTAACCGAGTCCCGGCTTTCAAATTCAACCGGAGCTCAGCTACCTTGTCATGTGGAGCTTTTGATCACAAGCCGTTGAAAATCCCATCAGTCACTACTAACCTCCATCCTCGCAAAGATGCAGGGGGTGGGAGGTTGTACAATGTGTTTGGATAGGCGTAATCTTTTATTTTTCTGTGATTTCTTGTGCTTTCTCTAGGACTCAAACCAATGCATACCATTCACAAACACCTGCTTTAAAAACTGTTTTCACTTTAGTAGAGGATTGGTGGGGTTTCCTTTTAATACGACCACATCCCTTTCAAGAGAAAGGTCACTCACTGACACTCGATGCTCAGACATGAATGAATTCTTCCTGGATCGGCAGCCAGCGGGCGTCTCTGCATGAGAGGAGGTTTCAGCTGAGGAGGCGGGACAGGGCTCCGGGAGGAGCGGGCCCCGTATAAACCCCGAGTCCCTCTGGGTGAGAAACGGGATTCACGGAACTATCAAAGGTATTCTGATGATAAAGAATATCGCCCGCTGAACAGTGAAACGAAGAGAAATACAAGTAATTCCTTAGGACTCACTGAAGACGAGGACTTGGAAGGCTGAGTGAGTGAACAGGTGTGAGTAGAATCATGGGTAAGGGTAACGTATGCTTCAACATACTTATGATTGGCCAACTAGGAACTCTGTCCAGTTGCAGATAACAGAGCTATCCCCCAACCAGGGGTTTACTTTGCTCTTATATATCATGAAGGCCAGAAGTGTGTGGTAGAGGTAGTACAAGGGAATGTCATGGCCACAGGGGTTAGGCGTTGGGCACATCTCTTGGGGGACACTCTTATACCCGCTGCAATGGGACACGGGGTCTCCAGCACCACACGGTCCTCCCTACTCCCTTTGGTCTTACATCTGGCCAAGTTCACCCCGCCGGCCTCGTCCGTGCGTGCACCCCAGTTTCTAGCATTTGTCCCCATGATAACTTACAGGGCAGGGTTTTGAGCTGTCAAGATGGAACAAGGTGCTCCAGATGAAGCTAAGCCAGCAAGACTCCATTCACGTTTCTTACAACGGAGGAGAGCGACAGGAACACAGGAGCAACCCCACTGGGACAAAGGGTAGAAAAGTGTCTAAGAGAACACCGAGGTTGTCTGTTTGCTCACTGAGGTTGCACTGGGACGACAAGAGGGAGGTTTGCATCTCCTCCCCCCACCTCCACAGAGCCTGGGATTGGGGTGCTACCTTCCTTGATGATTGCATTTCAAAGGGATGGCTCCAGGGTCCTGGAAAAAGAAATTCTTGGATTGAAGAACTGAAAAGGGGACTTTTAAGATGATTTACGGCTCAAAGGAGCCAAGAGAGAGTCTATGATGGTACGTTTTCTAAAGCAAATGCTCTAAAGAAAGAGAAGTCAGGAGCCAAGAGGAGGAAGAGCCCTCGTGAGATGCAGAGGGAATGCTGAGGCTTCCTGGTCAGTGCCCACCCACAGCTGCTTTGTGTTGCATTTCAGGGATGTGTATTATTACCCGTGTGCTTATTGGGTATTTGCATTTCTCTTTTGGTCAATTGCCTATCCTTTCTTTAGGCCCTAACCATCTTCAAAGGGGTAGAGCAGCTACCTTAGGGCCGTAGACGCACTAACAGTGTTGGGACATTGAATTGTGGGATGGATGCTCCTTGTGGAAGGGTTACAAGAACCCGGGACGTCCCGTCATCAATATTTGACACACTGTGCAAAGGACTTTCCTGATGTCAGTTCTTCCTTAACCCCCACGGCAGCCCCATGTGACAGGTTACTGTCCTCTTATTACAGATGACAGGACTGAAACTTGGAGAAGCACAATTACTTGGGGAGGGTCACACAGGTAGGGACAGTGGAGACAGAGTTAAACCCGGAGCCCGCTGTCTTTAATGCCCTTAGTATCCTGGCTACCCATAGGACACTGGGGAAAACAGGCAGAGAATCCAATAATCCTACAGAATTGCGGGCCCGAGAAGCTGAAAAGGTTCCAGCTGGTTCTCTAAACTCACACAGGATGAATTGTTCAAGTTGTCACCCAACCGTCAGGGTCCATAACCAAAGATCAGAATTTTAAACTTGAGTTCAAATCATAGTTTTATCACACTCCAGCTGTGTGACCTTGAGCAAATCTCTCACCCTCTCTGAGCTTGTTTATGCAGGAGTCCAAGGAAAAAGAATATCTAACCGTACGAGGTCTGAGGTATCTGTACAGATTTCCAAAGCAAAAATCAGGACGTGAAGCGCTTCACACACAGCCGACCTAGTGTGCACCTCGTCGGTGCTGGACGGGACTGGACACGGTAGTGACGCGGCGAAGGCGGCTGCCGGGATGCCCACAGCGCTACGTGAGGAAGCTCGAATCCAACTCCCGAGTGAAGGGAGAGTAGAGGATGGTGGTTAGAAAGATGTGATGCAAACTCTCAGATGTCACAGGAAAGAATGTGTCATTTCTGATCCATTTCACCCTGAGCACCGAAATGTCGCATAATGTGAAGGCTCGTTTTTATTCTTTCCTCCACTAGCCTCATGTCAGCACCTCCCTAACCCACCAGACAGACTCCCCACGAAAGGCCACCTTTGTGAAGTTGGTCACCAGTGTCTTGCTGCAGATGCAGCCTTTGTCTCCTATGAAGTCCCACATCTTCCATCGCCAAGGTGCCAGCCACAGACCGAACCACAGTCCTGCACAGTTAGTCCTTTCCCACCACCCCTCCCACACTAAAATTTTCAATTGCTTTGTTTTCAAAAACTAGAGAGACTGTCCCCTGAAGGAGGATTTGAACGACACCATTTGCAAATTAACAAATCCTCTGAAGACCTGAGGTCATTCCATCAGCACGCCCCCACCCCACACCTCACCCCATCATTTCTCTCTGGTCTGGCTGCTACTGACTTTCTTTGGATCTCTCGGGAGTGTGTGCGTGAGTGCAAGTGTGCGTGTGTCTGTGTGTGCGTCTGTGTGTGTAAGCAGTAAACAGCCTGGAGAGTGAGATTTGGGTGCAGGAAGACAGATACGCTGGTGAAAAACCACTCTAAATTCTTCATAAGTTTCTGTACTTTTCTTCCCCAAATCTCTCCTGCTTGCTCGATCTACGGGGGACATAGCCGTGTCAACAGCAGTTGAGAGCCCCACAGCAACCCGGAGCCGCTCTGCCTGCTGTCTGCACCAGGTGGAGGCAGACATGGGTGCTCAGCAGCAGTGCTGAGGGCTGGACCCTGCAGGGCTGCTGCTTCGTAAACACCTCTGAAGCCGATTTTTCCCACAAAGATGATGCTCCTGATGGCTCCAGGCTGTTACTTATATTGTGTATTCCAAGCTTGTCCCACCTGGGGCTCAGGACCACTTTGAGCACGGCCCAAATTCATAAACTTTCTTAACACATAATGAGAGTTGTTTGCAACTTTTTTTTTAGCTCATCGGCTATCATTGGTATGAGTGTATGTTATGTGTGGCCCAAGACGATTCTTCTTCCACTGTGGCCCAGGGAAGCCAAAAGGCTGGACACCCCTGGCATATTCTGTATGCTTCCATTTTTACAAAATTATAATGCTCACAGAGTGAAAGAAATCATTTTAACAAACCCAACACTTGTGTGTCACACACTGACGACCAAAAGTAGCCTCCGTCCCATTTTCCACAGCACATGAACATACGAAGTCCACATTGATGATAGAGTTATTGTAATTAGCAGGGGCTGCATTTGACCGATGAACAATGCCGCATCTGGACCATCTATGAGCCCTGCTGTTCTACGGGACGATGTCCTGACTATCAGCCAGGCCTCCGGGTGGTGACACACCCTCTGGTCCCTCCTGGGCTGCACTTATAGGGTCTGTCCTGCCCCAGGATTAGATGACACCCCATGGAAAGGGCTCATCAGATCGGTCTCTCTCTGGACACTACGTCTCCATGACTCTGTTGGCAATCCAAGCTCATTGGACAACACCCAGAAGAGCAAGGCGGACGAGTGCATAAATATAAATACCCTTGTGAAAAATAAAGCTCAGCATGTGGATTCCAAATACAAAAGGGCGCAAACCCTGCCCCCACCTCTCTCTGTTCCCAAGGTAGGTTATTTGATGTAGTCAATAATACCCGACGAAGTCAGCTTCGTTAATTATTGTTGTAAGGGGACCTCCCGGCTCCACGTTTGATGATTTTGGTTCTCGATGAATATTTTTGGTCAAAATTTACATACTGATTCAAGAACTGTCCCCGGGAATATAAAAGTCTGCAAATAAGAAAACAGCGTCTGGAAGAAGTAATGCAAGTCAGAACAAATCACGCCTTGATGTGCAGACTTGGTTAATGTGACAGTAATTCAGACAGCATGATGTTGGCACAAGGAGAGCCAAACAGAGCAGGGAAACGAGGCAGAGAGCCGGGGGCCAGCACACACACACATGGCCCATCCTTGCGTGATACACCCATCAACATGGGGCGGTGGAGAAAGACGACTCAGGGTTCCTTAGAAAACAGGAGGAACGTTAACTGCATGCACAGTGATTAAGTCCAGCTGGATCGTGGATCTAGCGCAAACATTAAACCAATTAAGTTTCTAGAAGAAAGCAAAGGAGACTATCTATCTGACCTTCGTACAAGCAAATATATCTTAAACAGGATACCAAGGTAGTGACTATCAAGTTAAAGGTTTATAAATTGGACCGTGCTAAATGTAGAGTCTAAAAGGAAGACAGACAGGCAGAAATTATCTTCTGTGCATATATTCATCAAGTGGCTTGTTTTCTGAATCTACAAAGAACTCTAGAATTATTAAGAAAAGGACATACAACCCAACTGAAGAAAAGGGGGGGGGCATAAATGTGAATTGTCACTTTGCAAAACATATCCAAAATGTCCTAAAAATATACCATAATGTGCTCATCCCCCTTACTTACTAGAACAGTGAAAATTAAAACCACAATGAGGTGTCACCCATTACTACCTCAACGGCTAGAATTCAAGAGCTTGACCATGCTCCGTGGTAGAGATGATGCTGAGAAATAAAACATGCGTGAACTGATGACGGAGGCGAACCATGCCTTAACCACTTTGGAAAAATATCTTAGCATCATCTATTCAAGTGCCACCTATTCTCACCCCATCACCAAGCAACCCTACCCTTATGCATGTACCTCGAGAAAACTACAGATACAGAACAGCCCAAGGATGCATGCAAGGACATTCATAGCAGTGCTATTCGAAAGGCCCCATGCTGGAGACTACTCATGTCCATCAGCAGTAAAGTGGACCAATACACGTGGGTCAATTCACATATATGTGTACAGCAATGCAAATGAGTAAGCTACCGTCATACGCAGCCACCCGGACGGCTCCCCCAAATTAAAATCTCGAATGTGGGGAAGCTGAGATGGCTCAGTGGGTTAAGCACTGGCTTTGTAGCCCTGGAGTCCAAGGATCAAATCCCGACTCCGGCCCATGAGGACCCATAGGCTGAACTGGGGTGAGCTTCCCATGTGGGAGGCCCCCAGCCCAGTTACCACCCTGTGTGCCCCTGCCCACCTGTGTGGAACGAAACCATGTGGAAAACTGATGATGAGCAACTATGGAGACTGCTCTGGGCCCTCCCCCTTCTCTCTGTCTCTGTCAAAAACAGTAAAATAAATCTTTTAAAAAAAAAGGAAAAGGAAAAAAATCTGCAATGTAGGAGATCACATGAAAACTAATGTGTTCTTCATGACCCACATTTATATGACGGCAAAACAAGCAAAACGTATTGGAGTGTTGGGATCATGGTCGTCTTCAGAAAAGATGGGGACAGTGATTAGCAGGTGGCAATGTGAAGGCTGCTAGATGCTTCTTCTTGTCTATTTCTTGCCCGTGGCGGTGGTTACGTGTGTGTGTGTGTGTGTGTGTGTGTGTTGATTTTGTGATAATTCAAGGCACAGGGCACTAATCATCTTGTGTGTGTTTAATTTTGAAGTTTTTGTACATGCACAGGGATAATTAGTGACATATACTTTACTAAAGCAAAAACTTAAAAACTATACACACATGACCAGCTCCCTCAGGCTAAAAATCTGTAGAAAACACACTGGGAGGAAAACTATTCCACACGCAATGCCGTGCACGTTGGAACTACTCCACGGACACCAAGTCTCTGTATTCTGGACCACGAATCGTGGGGCACAGTTCTGCGTAGGAGAAAAGCGGGAGAAAAGGAGATGCAAATAAGACCGTAAGTTGTGAACCACATTCTTCAAACGCACCCTTGACCGACCACAGTGACGTTTTCACAGCATTGCTCCCTGGCCTGTATTTTAATGGATGAGCATGAACTTAAACTGTTTTATGTATTTTACTGTAAGCAAAAGAAAAAAATATTATAGGTAAGATTACTTCACATGTATTTATCATTTTCGGGGATGTTTTGCCCTGGAATAATTAAATTCACAGAGATAAATCTGTGGAAGACACGTTGGCGGAGATCACACTTTGTCACTGACCCTGCAAAATGCAGACGTGCTTCTGTTAAAGTGAGCTGTCCCAGGGCCTGCTCAGGACCAAACGTGTCTGTGTTTTCAGACTCAGCATTCCTTGTCTTCACCGCTGATACCATGTGACAAGATCAGCATGAGTGACGGGGTCCTCACAGCCCGGCCGCGGGCTCAGGTCAGCTACCCTTCATGGCATCAACCACCACTGCCCTGGAGCAAACTAGGCACTCTCTTCCGTCGTTCTATTCTAAATGTCACCGTGGGCTCCAGCAAGAGATGGTTCGGCAGAAACATGCAATGTTTTCATGTCTTGTTTCTTAGTAAGAGAGACTTTTTTGTCATGAGCCAGCCAGAGGAAGGGCACACGTATCTGTGACCTTGAAGAATGTCATGCAAGGGTGTTACGAATTAACTTCCATTGACTGAGGTTGAATAGTATGAAGAGAATAGTAACCATGAACTATGCAAATAATTGTGCACTGTAAACACGTTTTTTTTTTTTCCCAAAAATGATGGGAAAATATCACCATCCAAGTATCAAGCTGTGGTAGGGGAACAACGGTGTTTGAGAAGCATTACGCGTGCCTTCATCAAGTGGTGTTCCTGGTTTGCGTTACCTGGCTTCCATGCTTATAGATTCTGACTTAGTTTCCCCACCTGCAAACTGTTCCTCGTGCCCACGTCAGCTTCCTGACGGCGTTTGGTTGTTCCTGGCTCCATTCTGCTACGTGCGTAGCACTGACGGAGCTCCGGTTAGAAACGGCCATGTGTGCCTCCCCAGCCACCTGCACTCACGAGTCATGCCGGCCCAGACCACTGCAACTGCTCCTCATTCCGTCTCCTGAGGCCCTTGTATCTGCTGGGAGCCAGGTCACCGCAGTGGCCTTTACCTTCACCCTGCAGTAGACGAGGACTGTCCAGAAAGTATCCATGTAAGATGAAAATCGGAGTCGTCTGTGTCTGGGTCTGTTCTGGGCAGCCCTCGGATAGTGCAGAACCCTCAAACTGAGCAATGTCACTCCCTGTCCCACTTAGAGGCTCCCGAGAGGTGTCAAAGTCAGGGAGACAAAGTATTGTAGGGTGGCTTGTTGCCATGGGCGGGGTGGGGGAAAGGAGAAACGGAGCTGGTGTTTGTTGGGTTTGGTCTTTCAGTTTCTCAAGGTGTGAGAGTCCTGGAGACTGTTTATTAAATATAAGCATGTAACAGAATACCACTATTTTTTTTTTACTTTTCGCCCTCCTGCTTTGGCACTCATTCATTTTAAACAAGAAGCCTCCACAGTGGATGTGAGGGGTCGCTCTTGATCGAGAAGCCAAAATAGACCTTTGATGCTTCAGTGTTTTCATCTGCAAGGTGGGGATGGTGTGACCACCCCGTGTGGTAGGAAGAGGTGACTCTGTGGTGTGTGACTGTCCCACCTGCCATGTTCACGATGCAAGAATTTGTAGTTCACACGCCGATGTTTGCTTTCCTCCAAACGGAGAAAACAGGAGGTGGGTCTCCACCCATATGAGCCAATGCATGCAAGAGACACGAGTCGCGCTTCATTCTAGTGGAGGCGTCGCATCCACAAAGAGAAAGTCATAACTCAATTCTATACTCTTGAAAGAACTAACCTCAATCGTTCATAATTGGCTTAAACGTTAATGGATGCATAATGCATGGTTTCCTTATTACAAGGCCACCGCAGAAACACACATGATCCCATTTCCAAAAGAGCCCTAGGAAAAACCTTTTGTGGAGCCCCTGATGGTTTTACATTGATCTCCCATCGTTTGCTCTACTTTTATATCCTTCACAGCAGACATGATACTTCCTTTCAATTTTAAGCCAAACTGTTTTGAGGACACAGGGTCGAGTTGTGCTGCTATTTTCAGAGCACACTCACGGGTTTATTTTATCTTCCTTTGATAGAGAAAGATCCAGAGGGGATATGAGGCACTACAATATTGATTTCACGTTCATTTATGTTCTATAAACCTTGATTTGTCCAATGATCAAACGTGTGGTAAGCAGATGAGTCTGCATGGGGCCCCCTCATGTGTATCCACCTATGATTAATTGCGTGAATGTGAGGAAGTCTGGGTGAACTTGGGGTGGGGGCATCGCTGAACTGCAGGTCCTGACAGATGAAAACGACCCCCCCCCCCCCAGGATTAATCACAAAACCCAAACTGAATTCCCATGCGGCCTTTCTTGGTTACGGAGAGGGTCAGCTGATCTATGTAGGTTTCTACAATGACCGCAGTGAGGTCACATTGGACTCACTGCCCACAGGACAACGTGCAATGTCAGAAAACGGATGTGCAATGTTCTGGGTAACTGTACTGAGAACCGGGTGCTGTGATGTTTAGAATATCTTACCACCTCGTGAACAGATTCTCAATGTAGAGAAGGGACAAAGCAGGGATATGAGATAGGAAGTTCAAGTTCATATTTACACCTTTGATGGCTGCCGGCCGCTGCTCCCTTGGTGTTGATCTCTGAGATGTCGCCTCGCTAGTCCTGCGTTCTAAGACCGCTTCACATCCACCCTCTGCCTTGGGGAGAACACGCATCTGAATGCCCTATTCATTTATGCCCACAGACAACACTCAATCCAGTCTCAAAACACAACGCTCCCTTGATCAAATGCAAAGATAATTAAAAAAAAATGTTATACGATGTGAAAATACCTGGAGTAGGAAATTGTTATAACCATTCATTCATGAGAACCACTTAGGGTATGTTACTGTATTGTTAGTAGTATACACATATTAAAACTGCAATTTGGAAAGAATTCCACCTTTGTAATTTGAAGAAAATTTAAATCCGGTAGTCAAGGAGGTATTTTGTCTATTTCATCATTTTCTAAGCACTAAAAATCAACCACGTGTTTTAAATAAAATGGGTTTTGGAGGGTAGGTGCATCATTCAGCCCAAAGGAAATGCGATCAAGTTACGTCAAGCTACGTCCCCCTTACGACTCAGAAACACCCCCCCCACGTGCGTCCAGAAGAGGGCGCCCTTCCCTGCTCTGCGTACTCCAGACGTGACCGATGCAAGGTTGAGCGCTGTCCCTTGGCAGTTTTATTTAGGGATGCGCCGTAAATTGAAGGGAAGGGTGTCTGGTGATGAATTTGACACACTTTTCAGATCTATGTGCTCCCGGGGCCGGGCTCTGATTAGCTGCGAAGAAGAGGGCCGTCCTATATCAACCCCACGCTCAGCTTTCCCATTAGCACCTAACAGGGGAAACTCAGCGAAATGATATGTCACCGGGGTTCCTGCGAGGGGAAGTGTATGTTGAATTTTCAAATGGATTCGCAGACCCTTCCAGAACCCTCCTTGAGAGAAAGATAATGGAGACAAATTGTTTTAAGTCCAAGTTCAGAAATGTAATTAGGGACGACCTTGGGCATTGAGGGCGGATTCTGTTTGGCTGCAAGGCGCATTCGGGGCTGGGAATTGCTTGCCAAATCTGTGAAACCTTGTTTTTCTAAAGAGCTGTTTGTTCACATTCTTTGCCTTTTAAACAAGGTCCCCGAGTTAACGAGGGAGGAAGAAAGGGTGGGCTCAGCTCTTTGTGATAAGTAGAACTTTCTGTACTTCCACAAAATGGTTTTTGTTCTGCTGGGTACAGAGACTTTGAAACACCTGCTCCTTACAGCTTGCAAATAAACAAGGAGCCGAGACAGAAATCATTCTTCCATTAAAAAAAAAGATAGAAGATTGAGGAAAGCAATTGCAATCGGGAGGAAAAGGCTACGGGCTATGATTCCCCCCCCCCCAAAAGAAATACAGAGAACAAAATGCTTCTGTTAAATGTCTTGAATCATTTTTGAAGGTGGCTCTTAACATCTTCCAGGATGTCAGTCTGGCCGGGCATGGCCACGAGGCCACCTTATCTGGCCTGTGCTATGCTGCAAAGGTTACAGTGAACTGCCTTCAGGGAGATGCTGGGCACAAAATAATTGCTGCAGGACTGGCGCCCGGGGCAGCGCTGGGGAGGGGGTTTGGTGGGGCACCGATCCTCGGACCTTGGACGACCAAAATGTTGCGACTGTCAATGGGAATGAACAGTACATCTGCCTGTGGCCCAGTGGTGGCTTCGGGCCACAGGGAGGGAGGAGGAGGGAGCCCCCCGCGTTAGTTCTGTGAATGCGTCAGAACAAGCCCATTCATTCAGCTGGTCCCTCAATGAGCATTTATGGGGGGACGGACGCCCGGTGCGTCGTCTTCTCCATCATCTGCTGCAGAACAAAGACAATTAATTCTAGAGAAGCTTGGCTGCAGAACACTGAACACTCTGTGGGGAGCAGAGCCCACACGGGAGCTCGCGGGGCGTGTTGGGGTGGGACCCCCGAACGTCCCCTACCTGCGCCCAGACGCCCACCTTCACACTGAATGCTGTTTTGCTAAAGGACGTGATGTTGCTGCCACTGCCGTATTGGTGACAACATCCTTCCCTGTGAGGGGTCCACATAGCAGGAGAGGGATGAAGGAGGGCAGTCGGGTCCCTTTGATTGGGCCCCATGGATGGAGAGGTGGCCCCCGAATAACCTGGGGAGGGGTGTGATCCTCAAGGACAGGGACCTCGTCTCCCTCAGAGGTCCAGAAGGTCCCTGCAGAGCTGGGGAGTGAAGGTGTAGACATCGCCCCAGCCTCTCACCCAGGTCGTAAGGGAGTGCGACCAGCTCAAGCATCCAAAGCCGTCTTGAGGACGGACATTTCTGCTTCCTTGTTTGCTCCCTCACGCAGAGAACCACGAAGAAAAAGGGACCAGCACTTGGCATTCTTTGAAAGCTCACGATGGCCAGGATTGTGCTGAGCGCTTTACTTTTACAAGAGCCCTATGAAATGGGGAATGATCTGTTCTGCATTTCGACGGTCGAGGAAACCGGGGCACAGAGAGGTTAAGGAGCTGCTCCGTGGTTGCACAGCTAAGAAGGGCAGAGATAGGATCTGTCGGCTGAAGGTCTGTTTCCAGAACCCCTTTCTTCCCATGAACCCGGGAGTCCTCCTGAACGTCCCTCTCTTCCCACCAGTCACTACTTTCTGGTTAATTCTACGACGCTAACGGAATCCCATCCCACTGAAACGACCGCGCATACTTCAGACACAACCTGGGGTCCGGTGTCAGTCGGTTCCTTTTCCTTTCCAAGGCCCCCCATGTACGAAGCCACTTGGAAAACCACAGCAACCACATCCTGTTCGGGCAGCACGTGTGACGCAGAGAAAACCCTTCTTCATTTCTGCACCGTATCAATCACTCCCTTCAGGGCTCTCCAGGCTTGGGGAACGGCAGCGCATGCGTCTGGGCCTTTCTCATCACTGTGCGCAGTCCCGTGATTTAAGACTGGAATTGTAAATGCGCAGAGATATTGCGGCGCCTGTTAGATTCCAGGGCAGCCACTGACACAGGCAGGCAGGTCTCTGCTCCCCGCGTGACGGCTGCCATGGTGACAGATGCTTCTAGATCGGGGAGGGGGTTACGCCCGCACGATGCCCACGTCTCATCCTGCTATGAGGTTTGACAAGTCTGCTTCTGTTACCTGATACTGTTTTCCCACACAGAGCCCAGGGACGTATGCTGCTGTCACGTGCCTTTGACAGATGGGGAAACTGAGGCTTCGATGAGTAGACACCAGGCACAAAGTCACGCAGCTGGGGCTAACAGATAGCCGGGCTTGTGGCGGGTTACCTCACAGCAAATGTCCTCCTTGGCTGGTGGCACCAGCCCAGCCCTCAGTGAAACCCCACCCTCTTCCTTGTACCGCGGAGTTGCCTTTCCGTTTACAGGGCATCCTCACTTTGGAAGAAGATTGTGCGAACTTGTCCTCCTAGAACCATCATTTTCCTTTCAAAAGTCACTCATGGAGGGCGGATGCCGGGAGAGCTCAGCAGGTAGAGCGCTTGCCTTGCAACCTCTGAGGTCCGGGGATCGAATCCCAGCCCCGGCCAGTGCAAACCCAGAGGCTGAACTGCAGCAAAACTGGTAAGCACTCTGTCGGCTCCACGGTGAAGGTTCTCGCCTCCCATGCAGGAGGCCCCCAGTTCAGTCCCTGCCCCGCGAGGCCCCACGTCCACCTGTGTGGAATGAAACCACGTCACCACTAATGATGTGCAACCATGGAGCCTGCTCTGGGCCCTCCCCCTTCTCTCTCACCTTCTCTCAAAACAATAAAGAGGAAACTGAGACGCACGTGGGCGTGGAAAGACACCGGTGTGATCCACGTCCCAACCTTTTTACCTGTGAGTCTTATTTCCTAAGTTCGCTGCAGTTAATAAGCGTCCTCTGGACCGCGTGGGATTCTGGGCCAGCTTTTTCATTTACAGCAAAGGGACGAGTGGGCTGGGGTCACTGCTGGCCAGATCCCTGCTCCAGCCACCGGGAGGGAGTTTGCCCGGATCCGACGGACGCATGGGGAAACTGCAACAGTCTCCGTGGCTGGCGGTTTTCGTCATCATTTGAGAGGAAGAAATGCAGTGTGTTTGTTTTTTTTTAATTACAGTTTTCAACCTCCCAGAGAACAATTCATAGCCACCAAAATGTAAACAACCTCTTATTTGTCAATCATGTCACGTGTATAGGAAAATATTTAAATTTTGCCAAAAAAGAAGTAGATGCTGACTATGGAGAGGATATGTTTTCGGTCCTTGAGAGGGAGCGGGAGGACCATTCTGTGTGTTGAAAAGATGCAGAATTTAATGAAATATGAACCAGAAAATGCTCTGAGGAAAAGTGCTCGGGCTTCAGACCAGAGACCCCCGGGAGCACCTCTGACCACACACGCCTGAAGTCTGTCAGAAGCTGGCCTGTCTCCTCGCAGGAGGGTGCTGGGTGCTCCCACTAGGGCTCCGGGGGGCACTGCACCCTGTCCCCCGGGGACCCCAGGACAGGAAGTGGCCCCGGGCAGGACACCTCGTCACAGGGCGTTGTGCTGTGCCCGCCTCCTCCCCCCGCTCCTGCCTTGTTCAGGAGAACGCGCTGCGTGTTTTCCCTCCCATTTCTCGTCTCCCATAAAGAACCAACACCAACATAACCACCCTCAGAGGAACCCAGGAGCAATGAACACGTGACCAAATAATACTTTTCTAGAGAAAATCGGTATGTGAACAAACATCCTGTCCTGCTAACCTCGTCATGTCCTCTCCCGAGACCCACAGGAGGAAACACATAGACACAGATGAAAACCGAACATCTCACTAGCCGCTATGTGACAGGGACACAGGCAGGAGACGATGCACACTGACACTTTCTATTTGGTTTCAATGTTTTCAAATGGCGTCGACTGCTCTACCATTTGAAAGTCATGACCCGAGACCCTGAGCCTGGAAAGTAGGGACCAGGCATAGATATGTGTACAGCCACCTCGTTAGCTACGGGCACTAGGAATTATAGGATGATTGGTATAGACACACTTCATTTTTTAATGTCATGGAGTTTACAGTCTGCTGAGGAGATAGAGAATAAATAATAAAATAAAATGTGAAAAATTATATACAATACCATCAGAGAGTCAATCAGCAAACCCGAAGCAACCACACAAACTCCTGCTGAAAGTGCCCCGCAGGAGCGTACGGGACCCCAGAGGAAGAAACAGTGGGGAGGTCCTGCTCCCTCAGGCTCCGGGGCTCCCCCAGTGCTGGAACAGCGTAATGATCAGTGCATCACAGACTCCGGTTCTGGGGTGTCAGTAGGGCAGCATGCTGACTGCCCTTAGATGTGTGAATTAATAGGGGTGCCGTGTGCACCTCCTGTTAGCAACACTCCAGCAGGTCCACACTTCTTGTGGGCCCCTTCTGCCGAGAACTGCACCCCCTCCTCTGTACTACTCAGGGCTGGCCCGTGTGATCCCTTGTCGTTTCCTTGTACAGCTATCAAATTCATCCACTTGCTGTCACCCCGTATTCTGAGCCAAACCCCAAACACATACTAATCTTCAATTTATAACAGACCGCAGAGCCGGCTTTCATTAAATCAGGTGGGCTGAGAGGCCAGCTTTGTTTTCATCCCAAGAGACAGTCAGTAAGACACACTTAATTTCACATTTTTTTTTCCAGCGACTTGAATAAAAACTAACCATGCTGTTGGCTGCCACGGGTATTAAATTGCTGCAATTCCATTAACAAGTCTGTTGTCTGTTCTCAAATTTTGCTGAAGGAAACCTTTCTTATTTCAAAAAGAAATATTTAGCTCACTAGCTGCTGTAACTTTTGTCCTAAAAACTCAATTACATGGCTGCTCACAATTTATTTTGTTATTAAACAATTACATTCCATTTACCTTGTTTACAGTTATTTTGTCCACCAAACAAAGCAGGGGTATAATAAATGCTTGGGCATACATCCTCTTTCTCTGTGTGTGTGTATGTATTTACACATACACACACACACACACACATATGGTATATGTAACAATGTATAGTATATGTAGCAATATACAGTATATGAAACAATGCATAGTATATATAGCAATATATGGTATATAGCAATATATACTATATGTAACAATGTATAGTATATGTAGCAATATACAGTATATGTAACAACATATAGTATGTGTAGTGATATGTAGTATATGTAGCGATATACAGTATATGTAACAACGTATAGTATATGTAGCAATATACAGTATATGTAACAACATATAGTATGTGTAGTGATATGTAGTATATGTAGCGATATACAGTATATGTAACAACGTATAGTATATGTAGCAATATACAGTATATGTAACAATACATAGTATATATAGCAATATATAGTATATAGCAATATATAGTGTATAGCAATATGTAATATATGTAACAACATATAGTATATGTAGCAATATACAGTATATGTAACAACATATAGTATTGTAGCAATATGTAGTATATGTAGCAATATATGGTATATGTAACAATGTATAGTATATGTGGCAATATACAGTATATGTAACATATAGTATATGTAGCAATATATAGTATATGTAACAACATATGGTATATGCAGCGATATATGGTATATGTAGCAATATACACACTATGCATGTATAACACAGTAGCAACGTCATTCCTGTGCACACAGAGCAAGCACTTCACACAAGTATGAGAAAGGCATGAAATTTCTAGGCTAGAAAAGGTCCACATCCGCCCGAGCTACAGCCAGAAGAAGAATCAGGACCCAGAAAGACATCACCTTGTGGAAACTCAAACAGCTCACTGTCACCAATCATGTCCCCCACGTGCAGACCCTGGCCAGCCAGGGTCTCCATCAGGGACCTGACCTGTGCTGGTTCCAAGTCCCATAAAGGGCAGGGAAGAGAGATGCCTGTGAAGGTGACAATGGGGGAGGGGTCCTTAGTCAGGAAGTGTCCCTTTCACAGCCACTGATACTGAAGGACCAGTGTCATGGGGTGAAGGCTGTGGCCAGAATGGGAGGCATCACATGTTCAACAGGAGTCCACAGAAGGTCAAGGATGTAGTTGGAGGTCGTGGGGCCTCCCTCATGTCGAGGTCCTGCAAACCCACCGAAATCAAACCAGAGAAAGAATTCATTGTGTGTTTTGGTTTTCAAATTGGATTCCGAACAAAAATGACTCTCTCAAAGCAAAGCCACATGAATGCACACGCACACATCTCTTGTAAAAAAATCTGCTTAGAATTCATTTCAGGAAGAAGGGGCGCTTTTTATAAAGACGTGGCTTCGGAGTCTGCACGGGAGCCATTGAGGTTGAGATATTTTCCTTGGGAATGTTTTGCTCCCCGGGAAGAAAGGCCTGAAGGCTGAGCATTTCAGGGACATTATTCCCGGCCAGTTACCGTGGGCACGGTTCCCGCTATCTGGGACAGCGGGGTCCCTCCCACACTTTCTGGGGACCATTACTGTCTGTAGGTTTGTCCCCTAAATGACAGTGCAGGAGTGGGACATGAGTGTCCCGGGGGGAGGAAGGAAGGGGTGTTTGATGTCCACACTGACTTGCTTGGGGGTCCCTGGTCCTTGGGGTCCCTGATCCTTGGGGTCCCCTGTTTCCAGCAGAGGAGGAAGACCCCTGTCTGAAGGTGCAGCTCGGCCTCACCTGGCTGAAGGTGGACCCCTCCGTGTCTATAGTACCTGAGCACATCATGTCTGGTTCTCACCCCACCATGTGGTTGTCATGTCTCTGGGCGTCTGTTTCTCACACAGAGGGGCTCAGAGGCTGAGGGCAACCTGGGGTCCTATTCACCCCCGAGTCCCCCGTATCTGTCCCCCCCCCCCGATACAGCAGATGACAGAATAAGCAGCTAGCAAATGGGTTCCCAATTTATCGGGAAGAGAAACAACTGGGATCTTAGACGAAGCCATGCCAGTCAACATGTCCTTCTTAATAGACCCCCCAAAGAGTAACAGCATTACGCAGACGAAGAGCGAGGGAGAGAAACTGTTCTAGAATAAAAGCTCCCATGCACACCTGGCCTGTAAGCAACCAGCTCGATGCGGTCCAAGAGGACACCAGGAAAAAGCAATGGCAACCTTACAGATACCCCCCGAAAACGTAACTGCATCCACAAGAGCACTGGGCCTCTAGAATTCAGAACGGACTCAGCCAACCAGACAGGGCTCTCGTTTAAGACGGGATTAGTTATTCACACCAAGTGATATTTATTCTCTAGCTACAGAGACACTTAAAATGATATTTCTGACAAAGTAGAAAAAAATGTTCCATGCTTAACTTCCAAGGAGGCGAAATATCAACTTGAAAAGATTATATTTGCTCATACAACCCAAGAGGGACATAGAACAGGAATGAGAAGGCTATGAAGACCAATTCCACCTGGTTTTGAAAAGTCACCTGGTTTTGTCTGGTTGCTTAAACAAAGCAAAGAAGGAAGAAGGAAAACATATCGGGAGGGACACTGGAGGGCTGATCTATTAGGAGCACGTTCATGCCTTTCTGAGGGAGTGATCATGAACGTCGGGAAGCACATTCTCCTGGGTACCGTCCGTCATTCTGTGGAACTCGTCTTTCATCAATGCTGCTGAAATTAGAAAGAGACGAGGAGTTTAGATAAATAATTTTTACATGGGAAATGGCCAGGAAATGTAAGTTAACTTAACTGGCTTTATAGGCATTTTTTTTAATTTATTTATTTTTGGTAAGATATTTTTTGACAGAGTCAGAGTCAGAGAGAGACAGAGAGAAGGGGGAGGGCCCAGAGCAGTCTCCATAGTTGTATGTCATTGGTTTTCAACATGGTTTCGTTCCACACAGGTGGGCGGGGGCCACGCAGGGTGGGAACTGGGCTGGGGGCCTCCTGCAAGGGAGGCATGGCCCCTTGAGCCAGGGGCCGAACCGGGGGGCCGAGAACTGAACTGGGGACTTCCTGCATGGGAAGCACATTCCAATTCAGCAGATGGGTCCACACAGGCCTGGACCAGGATTCGATCCTCGGTCCCTGGGACTTCAAAGTGAGCACTTAACCCACTGAGCCATCCCGGCTTCCCCCTATAGGCATTTTATAAAAAGCTTTTTTAAAAAAAATACTTCTTTCGTTTCAAGGGTTTTGTGCAGGGAACTCTACAGCAGCCCATTCCTGGGGTTGACTTCTCGAACTCAGGGTTCTGAGTTCAATATTGTCCCCCCGGGACGTTCTTGTCACCAATGACGTCAGAAGGCGATCTTGTTCGGAAACAGGCTCTCTGCAGATGCCATTAGTAAAAGTGAGGTCACACTGGACGTGGGCCCTCGACCCAGGGACAGGGGTCTGTGTGCGGGGAGGACACAGAGGGAAGGTGTCCCCATGACGGGGAGGCAGACACTGGCGTGACGCTGCCACACGCCCAGGACTGCTCAGCAGAGGCCGGACCAGACCGGGAGGGGACTGTCCCAGAATCTCCAAGGCAGCATATCCAGGCTACCGCTCCGTTCCGCTCTTCTGGCCTCCGGAGCTGAGAGAAAACGGATGTGTGCTGTTTTTAGCTGCTCCCTTTGCGGTGATTTGTTAACGCAGCCCCGAGAAGCTAATGTGATCAGAGTGTACAAGCCTCCAGAGAACGGGAGGCACTGCTATTAATAGCACGTCTGAGGCGGGCCCTCGCGTGTCATCTCTGGTTAACAGCTAACAGTCACGCCTTGGGCACTCACGGGGAGGCTGAGTCTCCTCTGCGAAGCCAGGGGGACTGTCGGATGCTCCCCGGAGCATCTGCATGTTCAGGACGCGCCCACCTTATAGCCGCCTCTTTCCGGCTCAGAGCTCATCCACCGACAAGAGATGGAGTTGTCTGCCCTGGACAACTCGTCAGCTGTGGAGACTGGGAGGCAACCCACGCAAAGCGCCCTCATGGGGTGGCTCCTTCTTTAGGTCGGCAGCAACGGCACTCACTCCTCCTGGGACGGCGGGGGCCGCATGGACACGAGGACTCAGGTGTGGCCGGGCCAGGTACACGGGTGGGCAGCACGCCGGAATGGGGAGGGAAGAAAAAGGGGCAGATAAGGCTTTCTTTCCCTAAAGCTGTAACAGCCAACAGAATACCTAAGCAGGGGGGAAGGTGCTGTACTGGCTTCCTGGAGCTGCAGGAACAGGTGGCTTAGACCTGGAATCTTCTCTCTCGGTTGAAGGTGCCAAGTATGCGACCCAGGCATCCGCGCTTCCACCGGATCCTTCGATCAGGCCGTAGGACCCTGGTGCTCACACCCTTCCCCCCACCTCTGCCTCCGTATCCAGCTTCCACTGGGATACGGACACGGCTCATGCCCGACGAGGCCCACCCTAGTGACCTCACCTTAAACTTGACACCTGCAATGACCCTATTTCCAAAACAGGTCACATGCAGAGGTACTGGGGGGTGGGGAACCCCTACACCTTTCTGGGGACACAATTTAACCTGTAACAAGTACTAAACTCGCCAAGGTATGTTTCTTTTGCTGCAAAGATTTCTCTCTCCCTCACGTTAAGCACGCAGTTTACGGGAGCTGCGCTCAGTTACTTAAATAAAGAATTAGGGGAAGCCGGGATGGCTCAGCGGGTTGAACGCTCGTTTTGCAGCCCCAGAGACCAAGGATCGAGTCCCGGCCCCGGCCCATGCGGACCCACATGCTGAGCTGGGATGTGCCCCCAGTTCGGTTCTTTCCGGGGCCTATGCGGGAGGCTCCCGGCCCAGTTCCTGCCCTGTGCAGCCCCGCGCCCACCTGTGGAGTGAAACTATGTGGAAAGCTAATGCTGTCAACTGTGGAGACTGCTCTGCCCCTGTGTGTGTCTCACCTTCTCTCAAACAATAAAATAAATATAAAACAAGAATCAGAACTAAGTAATGACTTAGTAGAAACTGATTGAAAAATGGGAAACAGGGAGCTGGAAAGGACAGCAAACCATTTACAAATGTCCATCGAGAGCAAAGCTCACCCGTGACCCGTGCAGGACAAGTCTATCCTCAGGTGACTCTGAGGTACAAGGTGAGACCGAGTCCCCCCACGCACCCCAGGAACAGGCAGGTCTCTGAGCGTAAGGCCGGAAGAGGAGGCTGAACTCACAGAGGTTCTGAGAGCCAGACGTGATACCTGCTCAGGTCACCCGAAGACACTCAGAGGGAACGATTTACAGCATCGTCCATGCGAGTGACAGCAGTGGGATCTGGGAGCCACAGGGTTGCGTGGCAGTGGTGGGCACTGTGTGAGACCCTGTGCTGGCCCACCCGGGCACCTGATGGCTGGGGACAGGCCACGTCACCCGTGAGCCAGAAAGACTTGGCACCAAGGCTTCTGGGGAACCGGCAGGACTGAGGAGAACAAAGAAATCCTACTTCCAGGCTGGCCAGGGAGGTCGCCCTGACATTTCCGTGGACGATGTTGAGGGACGTGGCTGCGGGACTCACAGAGGAATGGGGTCAGAGCCCAAGGACACACAGTGACCTCAGGCTCCGTATGACCTCGGTGGCCTTAAACCACATTCATCCGCTATCCCCGAGCCTGAAGCCAGGAGACCCAACTGATGTGTTTCCTCCAATCAGCCCACAACACACGCCAGCTTGCCCTGCCATTGTTTGCGTAAGAAAGCCTTTTCTAGCCCATGCATGCCTTAAAATTCAGAGATAACACAGACTAATTTTAAAAGCCATCGCTAAAGACGAGCCAACCAATAGCCTAAGCAAGACCACAGATCTGAGAGGTCTCTGGCCATCGGACACCCATTCCAGGGCCAGACACAGAACGAGGCTCCGTGACCACCGACGGGACCATGTCATGGTCACAAAGGACAACCTGCGAACGTGGCACCGTTCACCTCGTCTTCAGTATGAGGCTCCTAATGGGCTGCTACGTGCGGGCTGGACAGGCCACGAGTCCGGCTCCAGGCCCCTCGGGGAAGCCACCCAACGCTGGGAGGGAAAAAGCCCAGACCCGCGTCACGCCGTCACATTGACGCAGCTCCGGCTGCCACCTCGCCTTGGACATGTGTGGAACGTACAAGGACCGTCACCTCGTAGGACACAAAAGCGTGATGTCCCCGTCTCTGCCTCTCAGCCCGGCTTCCCTGGCATCTGCTCTTGGCCCTGGAAGCTCTGTGGGGAGACCCCAAGCAGAGGCAGGCCATGGGCATCCTGGCTTTCGTCCGTGTCCAAAGCCGACGTTTGGATGCCCAGCCGCCCCAGTGGAGTGTGGAAGCCCGTGGGGACCCGGCAGGGAGCCCCCTCCGCACCCCGCAAAGAAGGTTTGCTGGAGCAAGGGCACAAGAGGGGGACACGCGGCCGCAGAAGCGAGGCCGGCAGGAAGGAAAGGGAACAAGCCAGGGCGATGTTGCTCTTTTAAGTAGAACACTCTCTCTATAGAATCCGTGAGCGTCGCGTCGGGAGCGAGGCGAATTCATGCTGAAAACGGACTTTTTTTTCTTATGGACAGTGGAGCACTTGTAAATGGGAATCTATTTTTGACTTTGAGCTGAAAACAAAGGCCTGCTTTGCGGGGAGAGCAGCGATGATGGGATGGCGGGCTGTTTACTGTGGACGCGCATGGTCTCCCGCAGGACATGGAGCCTGTTTGTTATTTATTTATTCGGGCGATTCTCTCCCTCCCTCTGCAAGGATCCAGAGTCCAGTTCCAGCGGCACCACCGGCACCACAAGCAAGGCTTGGCCGACCCCTGCCTCCTGGGAGTCCCATCCTCTGTGTGCTCACCAGGCCCATCTCATGGGACTGTCCCCTGTAAGACGCACCATCCCCACCAGCCAGGGCAAGTACTAGGTAAGCGTTCTCTCCAGGCAATGTGATGGAGAAGCTCAAATTCCTCAGCCTGAAACTGGGGGTCCATCAGACTGGTGGTTCCAGGAGGGGTGGTGGGCAGCCGCTGCCGGGCAACAGGGCAGCAGGACACGGTCCCTGTGCGTCTGTGGGCATCTGGAGTCACTTCCACGCATGCAAAGATTGTCCCTTGTGTGCTTCTCTCTCAAATGTCAGGCACAATCTCCCTGGAGGGCTGGCGGGCTGAGGGCAACACAGGTGCCCGATAAGACAGTTGCAATGACGGGGGTCCTTCTGAAGGCTGACATCTCGCTGACCACTGAGTCAGGTGGGCGCTGAGCCTTTGAGGGGAGCCCCCAACCCCCCAGAGGCCACCCACAGGGAGCAGCCGTGGCCGACAACGCAGTTGGTCACTGCCCTCGTTCATAACCAGCCGCCTTGTCTCTCCGCGAGCTTCATGTCTACCGTGTTCCGTGTTCACCATGTACTTGGAGTTGGGTCATGACCATTTTCAATGGCCTGTCCATTTCCCTCCCAGCACAATTCTGTTTAAAAATGACTTCAGCTTTGCCTGTGTGAGTGGCTAAGCAGCCTGACCCTTCTGGTCTGTGTTTTCCTCCTTTAAACGCTTCTGACGTTTTATCGCTTTTATTTCACACCAAGTGAAGCTGGGAATTTTTGTTGACAGCGTTCGATAAATATCCTGTTAGAATTCTGTGACAGTGGCTTTGAATATTTGGAGTAATGTGGGGAGAAAAGACTTCGTGACGTGAAATCACTTCATGAAAAGGTATAACTCACCAGGCATCAGAAGTTTCCTTAGCAGAGTTCTAGAGTTTTCTTCAGATAATTCACATACTCATTTATTCTTATTTACTTCTGTGTATTTTATGATTTTTGTTGTTATTGTGAAGGAAATTGCCGTTGCTATTTGATATTATATTGTGAAGGAAATAGTCTTCCCATTATCTCTCCTCTGAATCAAAATAAAGGAGGTAAATATTGGCCAAGAGAAAGCTAAATGATTCTTACTTGCCGACGATATATTTGTAGAAAAACTCAAGAGAATCAGCTAAAACACAGCATTAAAAACAGAACCCAGCAACGTGGATACCAAAACATATATAAAAATTATGAGCTTCCTATATGAGTTATTTTGCCTAAAAATATTTTTCTAAAGAAACTGATGTATTTTTAACATCAAAGCATATTATACATCACAAATTCTGATTTGGAAAAACTGCCCTTTCAGTTCGGGCGTTACATGAACCTAGACATTTTCATCGTCCCTGTTGCTCTACAGCGTGCTGGCCATCAGCATCTTCTCCAGCGCTGTGTTTAACACGGGCACCGTGCCCAGGACGTGTGGACACACACTCCTCTACCAGGACTGTCGCATCTCACGTGCGACCTCTGTCCCTCCCCATGTTGTGTCTTCCCTGCACTCGGAAGGTTGTTGGGAGGGCCCGGGAGCTGAATAGCATTCATTATAAAGCGACCGGGATGACCTGTTGTCAGCTATCTGGGCTTGTGGGAGATTGGAGACGGCTTCTCATCTGTACCCGACCCACCCCCACTGCAGAACCTGCTCCAACGGCCTCCCCACCTCTGTCAAGGACACTCCCTCGATGCATCATCAGGCCCCTCCCTCCCTCCTTCACTCCCACGCTCCCTGCCCTGCCTGGGTCCTGCTTCAGGGGCACAGGGCCTGGCCTGAGGCATCCCAAAGGGCCTCAGGCTTAGCAGGCATTGTCCGCCTTTCCACTTAGCACAAGGCCTCCCATAGTACGCAGTGCATCCTGATGTCACCATCGAAACTGGGCTCTGACCGCGTCTCAGCCCTGCATCGCCCACTGCTTCTCAGCCCCCAGCAGCTGCTCGGACTTGGCCTCCAACCTTCATGGCCACCGCCGGCCACCTTGCTGTCCCTCAAGCACACTGAACGGTGACTTCGCTGTTGCACAATACACGCTTTGCGTCTTTCCCTTGCCGTTGCTATTTGATATTATAAAACCTAGCCGGTTCCTTTGAATCTATTTGCACAGGACAGAAAAGGCCACACTCCCGCCATTTATCTCTTTTGATTTCACTACTCAGCATGGTCTTAAATTACTCGAATTGTTCTGCATTCACAACAGAAATAAACAGAAGATGATGGATGACATGTGGGGCATGCCCAGTTTTGTTTTGTTTTTTCCTGGCCCAGTAAAAGTGCAAGTCCTCTAAAAAAAAATCTCTGCAGGCTGTCACACAGGGCAGGATAATGCAGAAGTGTGGCCCTGGTGATGGAGGCTGTGGTAATCCTTTTAAAGCAGTTACAAACACATTTATGAGTGAATAGATGCGTTCCTGGGTGCTGCCGGGAGCTGATGTAGTCAAATTTAATTCCGCGGCGATCTTGGAGAAAAGCCTTGTGTGCTAAGCCATTGGCTGGGGCACAATCAGTGGACTGAAGAATATTAACGCTGATGATATGAACTGGCATGACCTCTGGGGGCAGGTCGGAGTAAAATCCTGGGGCTCTAGGATCTAACGTGCCCGGCTGACCCAGGAGGACATGGGTGTTATGTGGAACATCTGTGCAGGTGCAAGAAAGGAGGGCATTTAATCTGAAATTCATCCAAAGCAGCTTGGCAGCGGGTGGATTCCAGCAGGCAGGTTAACCCTTGGTTTCACCTGAATCACAACACCTTGGCCTTCCAGGGTCACCGTCCCCAGAGACCCTGAGACCCACCGGGGACGGCAGAGTCAACAGGCTCATTTTACAAAGGGCGACAGTTCCGACTTCGGGCTTGGCCAGCCGGGCAGTCTGTTCCTCCTGCCCCGTCTGTGGCAAGAAGGAGTCGTAGACAGCACGTCCCCAGGTGGGCAGGGCCCTGGGCCGTAGAGCTGTATGTAAGCCTCTATTTACCTTACTGGCTTCCACCTGAGGACCACAGCTGGCTGACCTCTGACTCAGCAGTCAGCTGTTTGTGTGTCTATTTTACTTAAAAAAAAAATATATATATATATATATATATATATATATATATATATATATATATATATCTATATATATATCTAGGAAAAAATAAATAAAAGGAAAACCACCTCTTTTCCACCCCTGGGCAGAGACTGGAGAAAAATAATAACATCTTTGCTTGGAAATTTAATCAGAACTTGCAAGAACTGATTTCTAAACTCGGAGACTGACCATCCAGAGGCGGGCAAGGTGGGAGCTGAACTTCAGAGCCGTGAAGGGGAAAGAAAGGGAAACAGGGGGTGGGGGGGAGGCGCGAAGGGAACTTTAGGGGTGGTGGTAGGTTGGGGCTCAGGACATGCTTGGCAAAAGGTAAACAGGGGGTTGTGGGGGGCGGTATTCCCAATGCTAAGGGCCCAGAGCCGGTTATGCAGAAGTGGTTACAAAGTCCAGTAAAAATCGGGGTGTCAGATACCCAGTTTTGGTTTCCCTGAGGCTCTGGAAGGTTCCACCCTCTACCCCTCAAGTCTTCAGCGAGGTCCAGGGTACCTACAAGATTGTGAGGGTGCAGGGTTAAAGTGGGGGTTTAGAAAAGACTGATTTCCAAATCCAGGCTATTCTGGAGACAGTGGCAGCCTCACCGATGACAAGGTGACTCACAGATGAAGAAGAAACAGGAGGCGGAGCTGGTGGGGACAATGGCACTTGTGACGTGGCCGACAGGCTGCCAAACTGCCCACGGCCCGTGGAACCGGGCTTCCTACCGTCTAGTCCGGACCCAGCAAAACCACGCCGAGCACACCCCTCGTGAATTCCATGAAGCCATGGGTCTCGTCTGCTGCAGCTTTTGTTATGAAATGATTGGGGTGAGCGTTGGTTGATACAACTATAGAGGTTTCAGGTGTACGATTCTAACTACATCATCCGTCTATTGCACTGTGTGCTCAGCACCCAGAGCCGTATCTCCCGTGTATTTGACCCCTTTTACTGGCTTCTGGTCTCTCACGGGAGGTCCACAGCCCTGTGTCCTGAGAGCAAGAATGCAGAGTGGGACCCCAAGCTTCCTGTTCTTAAACTGTGTGTGCATCTGTGCAATGGGCATGCTACCACCGAGATTTCAGTCCGCTTGTCTCCCATCAGATAATGAAACGAATCCTAATGGTCGCATGAGAAGAAGTGTCAGGAAGCTCAGAGGGGACCAGTGTTCCTACTGCAGTGGGGGCAATTCTCACAGTGGGGACGCTGGGTCACACAGGCACAGGCGTCATTAACACCGACAAGGTCCCAGTCCTGCTACTTAGGATGCTCATCAGCCTTCCCCCAAATCACAAGAGGTCGCCGTTAGCACCCCTGGCTTGTGAGTGACTAAAAGCCCAGAGATGCAGAGTATCGGAGGCACGCAGCTATGAACGGTGGAGGTGGGCTTCTGGCATTTCTTTTGTTGGGCACAAACGGTCCTTGGCCACAGCCCTCAGGAGAGGAAAATGGACAACACCCCTCACCCCATCCTCAGATCAGAGAGTAAATGTGCAGAGAGAGAGAGATTTGCGCATATGGAGAGTAAACCTTGCATTTTTTGACATTTAAGAGAACAGTCACCGCGTTTACGCCCACAGTATACCTCAGACCAGAGTGCTCTTAGACTGAAACTCAGAAGTGACATTTACTTATTTGTACTTTTAGGTTTTATGGGCTCACACGGAGGATGCATAATTCATGCCAGGAGTCATCGGGCTCAACCAAAACGGATTTAGTTTATCTCCCTTCCAATGCGACTTTAAACACACATACGGTTCCATGTGTGGATTCAGGCTGGTGAAGGCAAAGCCGGGTTTAAGATTTCACTGGATCCTTCTGGGAGTCTTCCAATAGAATGGCCCTCATTGAATGACTCTTGATTTGCTCTCTTAGAGATAAACCATACCTCATGAGTAGTGAGCCAAGCTGGCCATTGGCATTCTCAGAGGCAAGATTGCTCTCTCGTGCGCTGGGGTTTGCACGCTGAGCACGGCGGGAAATGCAGCGAACATTTTCGTACGGCAGTGCAGGCCCGCTATGTGCGCTCCAGCCAGCTCAACGGTCAGGCATTGAACAAGTGACCTGGGCCACATGGCCGAAGCTGTGCTTCCACTGCCTTCCCGTCTGCTCCTCCACGTTCGTGGCTTTAGTCACAACAGCCAAGACATGGCAACGCCATTAGCGTAAGGTGACCAGATTTTAACATTGGTAAAGCGGGACACCATTGACCGGGGGGGGGGGGGGGGGGTTCTTGATTATAAATTGGGTCTATCTCCCGCCGTTCCCTAGCTTGTCGTGCATTCTTTCCAAAAATCGGGACTTTTTTAAAATGCCACGGGACGCGGGACAAATTGTTGAAAATGGGACTGTCCCGCCAAAAGAGGGACGTGTGGTCACCCTACATTAGCGCCCACTGAAGCATGAGGAGGTGTCTGTCCACGAGGGGTTATTATTCGGCCTTGAACGGGAAGACACAGATCTTAAGCTCATTTCATAGACGGACAAATAGAGGCCCAGAAAAGTCCTGGGACTTGTCCAAGACCACACTGTGTGTGAGCAGGGGGCCAGGATGGAGGCCCAGGCGTCCGCACTCCAACACTGTCAGCTTCAGCAGCGGCGCTGCTCAGACCTGGCCTTGAGGAGCTGGGAGAAGAGGGGACCCGGGCCCCACAGCCGCGAGGAACCGAATCCTGCCAGCCGTCGCCGGCCCAAGGCGGGAGACAACCAGGCATGTAGTGGACGTCGCTCCCCTCACAGCGGAGGCGGGAAGCCAGCCCAGGGTTTCCGGTTGCCACCCAGAGCGTGACACACGAGGGAGCCCCTGGCCGACCGGGAAACGCTCCTTGGAGCTGACATTTGTGCCCCCAGAGGATGTGGCCGCCGACCTGTGGAGCTCTTTCCAGAGAGCCCTGAGTCGGGGACAGCGGCCCCAAAGCCCCCGTTAGGTGATGGGAGCAGAGTAAATCAGTGAGGACAGTGAGGGGGTCCCCACTCATGGGCTCCCCTGTTTGTCCGAGTTCAGTAATGAAGGTTTTCATCAACTTCGACGGCCTTGTAGAGCTACGGTATTTCTTTCGGGGTAGGGGGGGAATTTCATTTTCATCGCTTAAGTAGGAAATAAAGAAAATCAATCTATGCGACGAGGATATTTTTAAAGGCTAATTTAGTGAAAATTATATGAAAAATGTAGAAAATAATTTTTTCCCTGCTAGTGTGGACCTGAGTTCTATTTATATGCAAATGGCAGGTGCCCGAGCGTCCTTTATGTTTTACAATTTTGAAACAGTGCCTGTTTCATAAACCTGAGATTAATGAAGTCCCGGTGAAATAGTGAGGCCTTTTAGAAAGCAGTTTTGGAAATGCATCCCCGAAAGTTCTCTCACCGATACGTCTACCCTCAGCATGAAGCCACAGCTGAGCACTCTAATGTTTAGATGCAATCTATTCTGGGTTTTATATTTTTCACATTACCCAAGAACATGGTGACCCTCTAAGAACAACAAATGTTAAGTTTTTATAACTAAACTCCCGCCCCGTAGAAGCGAATTCAAGCCGCCACGTTCCCATGCAGCCCGGTGCTCTCTGCAGAGCTGCACCTACATAGTGCCCTCGGCCCAGAGCCTTGTCTTAGTTTTTCCCTGGCGTTTGGCATTGCCTGAGTGTTAGCTGTACTTGAAGTTCCCCACAACAAGAGACACAGAGGATGCAGGTCCGCTGGATGATTCGTGTTGAACCCCCAGGTGAGGAAGAAGGCATTCTAAAGTGCTTGGGATGACGCAGAAAGACTGGAGGCAGATGGGAGGACAGTGGGTGGAGATGGAGGTGGGAAGGGTCTTTGACGGTGACCAGGGAAGAGGGAAGAAGAACAGGGGACACACACACACACAGTGGGGGGCACACACACCCCTTCACATTGTGCAAACAGCTGGTAGCGAAGACACAATCTCACAGGAAATAAAATTCAGGAAAATCACAAATAGGCTAAGATTAAGCTTTTCTGACATGCCAGGCAGCGGGAGCATGTTAAGACCGATGTGAAACTACGTGGAAATGAAGGTTACATCCCTTCCAGTTAAGTGGACGTGCTGAGCTTCATTCCCACTACACAGGGGCTTGGGGAGCCGCTGCAGAGGGGTCCCTGTCTCCTCCACCTCGTCACACACCCTCCGACTCGCACGGCTCCAGCTGCAAAGGCGGGGTGCAGGTGAGGTGAGACTCTGCACGCATCACCGCAGATGCCCGCGTGGGAGGGGCGGGCGGCTCTCCACGGCCAGCTCATGGGGAGGGGTCTGCACACACGCGCTAAGCACTTGCCCTGGCCGAGCACAGAGAACGCGCTGGGGAGGCGCCCACGTCAGCCCTCCGCACCCATCGTCTCACTGCATTCAAGAGCCCGCGGACACCATGTCCGCGCAGGTAAACGCTGTTGCACATTGTTCTGCTCCAAAGCGCTGAGGCCGCGCTTATATTTATAGAACGAACAGCCGTGGTAGTCACCTTGAACCTGTAGAAACGTGACTGGAGGAAGGGAGAAGCCAGGCCAGGGGTGGGAGGACAGGAAAGGAGATGGGACATGGTCACCTGAGATAATTCAGGGCACAGAGGAGAGGTCACAGAAGAGGAAACAGAATTCAAAAGGGTGCCACAGAGGGAACATCAGGGGACCTTCTCGCCTGCTCCCTTTTGGAACCGGAGAGAGATGTGTGCAGAGGAAAAATCCTCGTCTCCCTAGACGAGGAAATGGCTGTGGGCCCAAGCTGATGAATACCAACAGACTTCTCTCTGGTCACCCTGAGTCTGGGCCCCCTGGCCCTGAGCAGAGGGAGATAAAGCAATGAGCAGACTGTCTCTTGGGCACCTCTTTTTTTAGTGGGTGATGTGAACGGGACCAGAAACTAGAATCTATCCGTCAGAGGTTAACGCTCACTGAAGTGATGGCTGATGCATTCGGACCTTGAACAAAGCCCGGGGAAATTAATTTGATAAGTATCTCACTGCTGCAGACTTCAGCACTAAGGAAAGTGCCCCTCTTTCCCGCTAGGAGGAATCTCTGGAGGGCCCTGTCCCAAATACACACACCAGGCTGGGCCCTGGGAGACGCCTCGGTTTTCTATTGTGACCAAAGGTGACCCTGGCTCATCTTCACATAACGCAGCCCCCGGGACCTCTCCAAAACCCCGAGCAGAGCTATCGAGAACCCCAGGACACCTGGCACACTCTGGAACAAACACCCAGGGCACAAGTCTCATTTCCCGCCCTGCACGCCCCTTGCCCTGCACCACGGCATTTTCCGCTCTGCTCACCCCTCACGGTCTCAAATTCCCTTTCTCATTCTTCTCAGGCTCTGAGCCCCAGACAGGGGCATGCGCTTCTGCACAGCTGTGCACACCAACCTGGCCCTTGCTTGTTTCTCCTGGTCACTGAACCGGGCGTCCCTGAGAACCTATGTCTACATCAGACTCCTCCCTCTTTAGAGGTGATGTTCAAACACAACTGTCAAGTTCGCCCTCGGGTGAGCCATGGTAGCCACGTTGCAAAGACCAGCCGTCAGAATCTACCCTGGGCCTGACTTGCCCACAGCCCTGCGGGCAAAGAAGAGTGTTCCTTGCCTCTGGCTGTTGTAACAAATCACTGAATGTTTAGCTGCTTAAAGCCACCCAGTGTACCTTCTGGTTCTGAAGTTCAGCCATCCTAACGAGTGCCCGAGGGTTAACAATCAAAGACTGCCGACCTGCTCCAGGCGTTCAGAAGGCATCCATCTCGTACCTTTGCCAGCGTCCAGAGGTGCCCGAGGTCCCGGCTTGTTAGCGCACAGACTGCGGATCCCACCATCTCAGCCGCCTGGAGACCTGCCTGGTCCATCTTCTCAGGGCCCTGTGGTTAGATGGGATTTACCGTATTTTTTGGTCCATAAGACGCACTTTCCCCCCAAAAAAAGTGGAGGGAAAAGTGTGTGCATCTTATGGAGTGAATACTGCAAAGAAGAGTGCATGTTGGGGACCTTAATGATGCCGTGGGGAAGCCTGCAGCCAGATCAGAAAGCAGGGACTGCGTGGAAGGAGAGCAGGTCCAGGCAGGTCAGGTGCGTCTTATGGAGCCAAAAATACGGTACGTGGACACCCCACAGCGAGACTTTGGGTGGTGAGCACACCCGTGGACACAGACATTGGATTATATTGCACACCTGTATACAATATTGCTTCACTAAACTGAAGTTGCAAACGGCTTACCTAATGCGAAGGAACACATTTTAGGACCACAGAGAGGAAGAAATCATGGGACCTGGACTGAGCGAGGGGAAGTTTTTTATCAGAGAGGTGGCATTTGAGCCCACTGAAGAGGAGAGGAACGGCATTGGAGGGCGAGTACGTGGCTGGAGTGAAAATGTGGAGCTGGGGTATGTCCCTTAGGGTGCTGCACTGGCCCCCATTCACCCAGTCTCATCAGTTTATGCGTTGCTAGTGTCCTGTCTCTTTCTCAGATCTATCCCGATCTGGACATGAAATGAAGCCCTCGCCCTTTCGCCTAGGATACCGAAAAAAAAAATACATATTCTCCTACACCTTACTTCTCAGGCGTTCCGAATACGCGTCAAAAATCCTTTGAATTACTCTACTTGCTGGGGCCTCCCTGGGGGCCCAGTGTGGGGCAGGAGACCCTGTCACCCCGCAGCACCCTGAGCCAGGTCAGACCTGCCTGTGCTCAGATCTGCCGTCCGGGTTCCCAGACGCCCGGCTCGCACACACTGGGTACTTCTCGCTTGTGGGGGCAGCTGCCGTTCTAGGCCTTGCTGGACACTCACGTCCTTCAGTCCACCTTGACTGCCCTTGAACCCGGTGTTACGGGGAAGAAGTAGCACAGAAATGGTGTCAGGGAGGAGATGGGGGGGGCTTGCAAATCTAAAATAGAGATTTGGGGGCTCAACCCTTACAATGCGGCCATTGTCAGCGGTTCTTACCGTGCCCAAGAATACACATTTTAGGCGCACAGAACGAGGCACTAATTTTTTTTTATTTTTGCGTTGGGATCGTAGAACGTTTGCCTTGGAAGCCAGCTCTGACATCATCTTGTGTAATCATTCTGGGTAAAGCTAGGGAAACTGAGGCCCACACGGCAATTGACCGACCCGGGGTCCAGGCCAACGGAAAACAGTGTGAAGACTGTGGGTACTCTCAGTTTGGGTTTATTTCCACCAGAAGCGACCACACAGACAGAGGGTGAGAGCGCAGGGAAAGGGAGTGGGAACGGGAGGGGGAATCTGGCCCCAGCTTCTCCTGGAGCCCAGAGAAAGGAGCTCTGTGAGGGACATGCTTGCTTTATACTTGACCTTCTAAAAAAAGGGGGGCAGTTTATGCCACCTATACTCCCTTTGGCTGAATTCCGTGCTGCCCTTTCCCGCTCGCACTCATTAACCGGTCAGGAAAAGTCCCGTCTGATGACCGGAGCAAGCCTCCCTCTTGGCTCTGAAGTTCTCAGGCTTGTCCGTTCCTGGCTCTTAGTGACTCAAATCCAGGGCACAGAGTAAACTTTGGGTGAGATGACCTTTAAACAACGCTGAGGCCCTGCATTTGAAGAGGTGACATTTAAAGAAAAGGAACGACCTTTGTTTTCAGGTGTGGCCAACTAGCACTGAATTGATCCATTCTCCACGTGCACGATTCAGGGCCCTCCTGAAACCCAGTCTGGCTCCAGGAGCGGTTAGACTGCACGCCGCCAGGATACCCAGGACCCTCAGGCACTCACAGGGGTGCACCCGGGCTGGGGGGCTTGCGAGAAGGTGGGCAACAGGACCTAGGACCCAGGGACGGCTTCCCGGGTGCCTGGGGGTGGTTCTCAATCGATAGCACAAGTTTGCTGAAAATAAATTATAACTGAGGGGACAGAGGGTGGCTGGCTACACAGAATCGGAGCCTTGCACTGGTGAGAAACATCTCCAGGTTTCTAACCAGGTTCCCCAACACCCCTCCCGTGAGCTCCTTATTAGCGTGTCCCTTGATGGTGACCTGAGTCACAGCTGCTGTCCCCCTCAAGGACATCCCAAGCCAGCGATCTGTGACCCTCTGACGACTCCCTCCTCCTCAAAGAACTGTGGATAGAAAATCCTTCCATCTGAACAGGTGATGTGCTTGGAATGAACTCTTGTTTGCTTAACTGAGACCCCTGTGACTTCTCCCAGACACAGTCCCTTCTGATACACCAGCACAGGCCCTGCCTGCTTCCCGTTGACGGCTTTCTTGGTCAGGGATGCAGCAGGTGGGGAGAGCAGAGTCCAGACCTGCTTCTCCTTCAGTGCCGTGGGGTCCAGCGTGCTCAGCGATGATGCACGTGGCCGGGGAAACGGGGAGACCCCTCCGCCCAGGACCCCAGCCTCAGTGGTGGGCTTGGCCCAACTCTTGTTACATTCACTGCCCTCGGGGCTCCCCCTTCATGCTCTCCACACATCTGAATGCAGAGCGCAGCTCCCAGAGCCAACAGCACCCTCCGGTCTCCTCCATTTGCTAGAAGACACCTAATGAGGTCAGACAGGTAATGCGATTCTCCGGCGCCCCATGCCCGCAGAGTAAAACGGGGCTTGATCTGATTTCTATTTCATGAAGCAGCCTCAGCACGCTGACTCCGTGAGACAAACGTCCCTTTTTATTAAAGCGAGGACGTTCACCTTTGGGTCTATTTGTGATAAAACTGGAGCCTCTGGCCTTCTGCCAGGCCCAGGGCCTTCCGACTCCTCCCCACAGTGTTGGGAAAATGGCCCCGGGCGGCTGAGATCTGAGTTATGAATCTTCTTTACCTAAGAGACCACAAGCTTCCAAGTGTCCTGTAGCCCCCAAGCAAGACCCCCGGGGCCGAGCCCTGGAGCAGAAGTGCAATCAGCCATCGGGGTGAGTGTCAGGATTCCTGTATTGCCGGGAGGCCCAGTCATTATTCATGCAAACAGAGAGAAGAAAATGCAAGGGCACCGAAGATACAGGAAGGTAAAGCCCACGCCTACAATGACTGGAGCGCTCATGGGAAAGCACCGTTGTTAATTACGAGCAGACAAACATCATCCAAAGGCCCCCATGAAATACCTTTTGTTCAGCTGATCCAAGGAACGCAAGCGGGTGTCCGGTCATCGCGGCTCATGAACGGCCCTGTCCGGCGGCATTGACAGCAGCTGAGGAAAGACCCGACCGAACCCACTGCTGTTGAGAAATGATTAGATGGAGGCAGATTTCGGAGAAAGAAGACAGTCGGTGCTGGGAGGGCTTACGTACTGTCGTGGGCTCCCCGGTGACCAGCGACAGGCACAGGGCGGCCCCTTGGGCTGGTTTCAGAACAGGAGCATTGGTCAGCAATTGGGCCACATGCTCAAGGGTCTGCAGGTTTCATTCTCTGTTCCCTCTGAGCACCTGGGTTCGGTGGCCGTGTCTAGATGTGGGAAAACGATGCAACTCTGGTAAGAACTCAACATGTGTGTGGTATGCAAAACGTCCTCCTACAAAAGTCTTCCCTGAGAAAGGGAAGTAGCAAAATCATGGGCACTGGGGTGGACCCAGACCCAGAGGCCGGCTCTGTAACCATCCTGCTGTGTGATCATGGGCAAGTGACTGAACCTCTCTGGGCCTTGGTTCTGTCATCTGTGAGAGGGGACGGGTCCTAGCGTCTGGCAGGACCGTGCTGCTGGATTAAGTGAGATGCAGTGTTTGCAGGTGGTTCCCCATCCCTGGGCTCCACCCACTGAGTGATGCATGGGGGTGCATCAGCCATTGGGACAAGTGCCCCCGATTTCCCAAAGCCCCCAAGGGGTGTGTAACCACCAGGGAAGAAAGAAATGCCCACACAAAGAGCATGCATGATGCACACAGAGATTCCCATCCCCACACACCTGCCTGTCAGCCCTTCTCAATGGCCTGAAGCCCCAACGCTGGCACTTCTGAGACACTCCCTCTGGGAGCAGTGATTTGGGGACAAGCTGGTCCTGTGGCCGATCCGGCTAATCTGACGTTCCTTCCCTGGGACTTTGTAAACACACGGCCAACCCGGCAAAGGAGCCTGAGTCAGGAGCTGCTGGAACTCCCGGTCCAGGCTCCTGGAGAACAGGAGGTCTCAGTGAGAGGGGTCGCTGCACAGGGAGCCGGGAGGGGGGGAGGGAGAGAGGAGGAGGGGGGAGAGAGGAGGAGGGGGAGGGGCAGGCGGGAACCAGGGACCTGAGTGACCCAGTGCCCCATTCCAGCCGCGCTAGGTCAGCTCCCTGTGGCTCCTCCTGGAGCTGGTACCACAGGATGGTTTTCCCCCATTTGTGTGGCTTTCTGCCAATTTCCACCAAGTGCCCCTGACAAACACAGGCGGAGGAGAGATGATGAATGGCCGTTTCCGCAGTAACAGGGTGCGTGAGCGACCGCCTCTGTCTGGTCCTGTGGTCACAGGGGGCTGCCCAACGTATTAACGGGTGGTCTCACCCCACTGCCTATAGATGAGAGACCCCTCCCGGCCAGGCCTCCCAGGGGCTGTGCAAATGCCCATCTCCACACGTGTCCATGAGAACTACTGGAACCCAAAGAGGTGCGACAAATAAATGGGGGGGGGAAGGGGGCGCACACAAGTCCCAGCGATGTTGCCCCTACTGTGTGGCAGCAAGTGTGCGCCTGATTCTGCCCTTCATGGCTTAAAAAATATTTCTTTCATATATGAGATTACCAGCACAATTTCCCGCAACTTATAATTTGCTAGATATTTTAAATATATTTAATCTGCAAAAGAAAACACTGGGACTATGGCCACACTCATTGGAAAACATACATATTGGGATGATGGTTTTGCTCCCCCGGTAGTGGTCTTCCTTCTGTAGGCAGCACCCCTGCTTTTGTTTGGGGAGCCACTCCCTGGTTTATTGGGGGGCTGAGCCATTTCCCAGGCCCAGAAGTGGGCACAGGACACCCAGGCTGCCCCATCGGAGCACAGCTCCTGATGAGCCATGGTGATTGGATCAGGAGTAAACACGTGACCAAAGCCACAGCCAATGAAACGCTGCCCTGGGACTTGTGTTCCAGTTACTAGGGAAGGTCATGTATTTCTACTGTGGAGCTGAGCTGAGCTGGCCGGATGCATGTGTAAGACCCTCCTACCCGAGAGCAAAGTCATCCGAGAAGACAAGAAAGGTAAAAGGAGGCCAAAGAGAGCTTGGTTTGAGCTCCAGGACTTAGTAACAGCCAACTGCTTCACTTTTCAATGGCAGGAGCCAAGGAAGGCTCTCCTTGGATCAAGTAGTTTAAGTGGGAGCACTGTCCTTGAACCAGAAAGTTCCCAAATGACACTATGTACCACTGTTTCATGGAATCCAGAAATGAGCCCAGAGGTGATGTTCACAGACATGAGGCAAGAGGGGGCTGTGGACTCTGCGGCCACAATTTCCTGGCTTTGGAATGTCACACAGCTCTGGATTGTCCCCTGTACCTTGGGCAGGTTAGGCTGCGGGGACTCTGGGTTTTGTTATATTCCTCAGGAGACTGTTTACCTCTTCATTGCGGCTGGCAGTCAGGTTGGTTGGATTTAAAGAAAAACGTTTCCTGGGCTGCAGCTCAAGGCAGGTCAGTTCTTTTGCCATTAGCTGCCCCACTGAATCTTCTCCATCCTATGTGAGGCCCTGGGTCCCCCCCAAATCTCGGGCACAGCTTATGCACAGCATTGGGGGGGGGTCTGCCTTTCTGGTCCATCCATTTTTGGACTCCCTTCCCCTCTTTTCAGCATCTGTGATTCTTCCAAACTCCATTCTCTGGTTCTCCAGAGCAGGAGTGGGTTTCTATATGCATGATAGTTGCACTGCGCAGCGGTGACCGCGACCTGGTTTAGGGGGAAATCTATACAACCAGGAAAACGTCTCCAAGGCCTTTCCTTCTTCCGAGTGTCAGCTCCGTTCAGGTTCTGCCTGCCCCCGCCAGTGCTCACAGCCTCGCGGAAGTGCTCCTGTTCACACTGCTCTTCCTGTTCTGTGTTTCATGCAGATGTTGTAGCTGCTCCTTGCGTGAGGATGGGCCCAGTGGGCGTTGACTCGGCCATGGCAGAGGCTAAACCCCGTCTTATACTCTGTGGATGGTTCCCCTTGCAGGGTCCTACCCTGGAAGCCAGACACCCTCATCTCCTCAGCCACCCACCCTCATCTCCCCCGATACCCCCACCTCCTGGGCACCTCCATACTCTCCTGCAAGGTCCAGTCTGTGCCCCTGAAATCCGCTGAGGGCTCAGCTTGTCCTGAACCCCACCTCTGCATCGGGACGGCTGATGCTGTCTGTCTGCTTGTCTTCCAGCTCCCCCTTCTGGAGTTTTAAGTTCTCTACCTTCTCCCACAAAAGGTCTTGTTCTGGAACAAATCCCCTATCCTGCTTCTCCACTTGGGCTGGACTAGCAGTGGTGTGTGGGCCTCACTGGTACCCGTGAGGGCGGCCTGAGTGATGGAAGTGCAGTGCGTTCTGCAGGGGTCAGGCCGGGAGGCTAGCCTTGCTCCGAGTGCCAGCTGGCCTGAGCGACGGATGTGCAGTGCAGAGGGGCCGGTAGGGACCCGCCTTGCCTCTTGAGGAGAAAGACATTCTTCAGTGTGAGATGCAGCTGTAGTTCATGACTCTCTCGGGATGCGTCTGCCACTTGGCTTAGATCTGGCGTCAATGGGAGCTTTTTCTTTCTTCTTTTTCATCGGCCAGCAGGAGATGCCAGCGGGCGCCACCAGGGGGCACTGTATACTCTGGAACCATCTGCGGGCTGCAGGTGGGTTAGGGAGCCCAGCTCTGTCTCACATACACTGATGGAAGTGGCGTTGCTTTGTTCCTAGGGCCAGCACTGCACAAGTTTGGCACTTCTCCCCTGGAAGCTCAGTCTTTTTTGTACCCGGCCACCAGCTTCTTAAGGGGACTTGAGAACAATGCAGTGGCCTAGTTACCAGGCTTGTCCCAACCTGAGACAGGAGGCTGAACACAGCCACATGGAAAGGCTGTCCCTTCGTCCCAGACACTGGGCCAGGTCTGTGATGAATTGCTCGCCGTGCCACAGCCGGTCGGCCCGGAGAGGATTTAAGGCTAAGGTGGCAGCCTGAATGCTGTGTTATGGCGCACAGCGGCCGGTGAGTTGGAATTGGATGATTTCCTATAAAAAATGCCCAGTGTTGGTCCTAATGAGCGACGACGATAACACTGAGAACAGAAGAACCGAAGACTTGGGGGTGGAGAGGAACATCATGGCTGAACCTACAGCAATGACCGTGGAACTGGTTGAGGCTCTGTCTTCTGACGTGGCGCCCAGGGGAATGGCAGGGCCAGAACAGTTTCCATCCCTATGTGGCGGCTGTCCCATGCACTTGTGTTGATTCTTCCTCCCACAGACACTCTGTCCTGTCTTTCTTCCCCATCATCCCTGTTCATCTGCCCCGACTCCTGGAGCCTGTGACCAAATACACCTTCCTCAAGGGTATCGACAGTCGTTATTGGGTGGTGGGGACATTGTGGCTCTGTCTTGGATTCTGGGGACATGGCCACGGGAAGAAAGACCTCACCGAGCGGGGATGTGGGAAATGGACATTATAAGAAGGGAATGTTGGGGAGAAAGACAGAAGGTGCAGAGTCTCTGTAGGGAGAAGGGTCAGAGCCTATACAGTGGACAGAAGTGAGGTCACACAGGGTGGGTCATTCAAAAGTCACCTTCCATGGGACTGACCTGGGCCCAGGAGCTCCAGGTTGGAAATTCAACCACTGGGAGCTCAAGGGAGTTCCGATTAGACTTGAGGTTGGGCCACATGACATGAAGAGCTGTCAGTTTGTAGCTGTCAGACGAGATACTGGGGAAAAGCTGACAGTTGCTGAAAATGAGGCTGAGACTAAACTTCAAGCTATTTTGGAAGATATCCATGTTAATCTTTTCACAAGGGCTTCTGAAGATCTTAAGATCCACATGGTTATGGCTAATTCAATGGAAGACTTTCAAAGTTGCTAGATTCTGGAAAGATTGTTCAGATTCCATTCTGTGGGGAAATTGACTGTGAAGACTGGATCAAGAAGACCACTGCCAGAGATCAAGATCTTGAACCCGGTGCTCTATCTATGGGAGCCAAAAGCCTGTGCATCCCCTTCCAGCCACTGTGTGCGCTGCCGCGGGGGGCCAGATGCGTCTGCGGCAGGAACCCCGCCAAGTACTACACCTTGTTCGGTCGTAGTTACTGAGCATAGAATGCTACACCCCTATCTCCAGCTCTCCTCACTTTTTAAAAAATTGATACTAATTTCTTCTCAGATATAGACACTTTTATGATTTTTAAAAAAATAAAAGTTCTAAAAGGAGGTCACATAAGACAAACACCTATTCTTATGCCTAAATTAACAGTGGAAATAAGACTTTTCTGTAAACAACCCCATTAATAAATATCATGAACTTAAAAAAAAAAAATAGACAATAAGTCAGCAAGCCCTCCACGAGGCCCCCCTACCTGCAGTCCTGGCTCCAGCCTCCCTGCCCTCCGGGGTGGGCTCCTTGTGGCACCTCAGGCTGCCCTCACCCCAGGGGCCATGTTGTGCAGGTGCCAGGGCCGTCCTTCTGAAAGAAAGAAAAAGGAGGTGTTGGTTCCTCCACCTCCTGGCCTTTGCACTTTGGTTTTCTCAGCCTGAAAAATCTCTTCTCTCAGAAATCTGCCAGCTTACCTCCTTACTTCATCTACCCTCTCTAGAGCTATACCCCGAAACCAGGCTTCCCCGTTATGCTGTTTTATTTTTATTCTTATAGACTGAATTTATCTGTATTTCTTTAGGGTCTGTCTCCTAGAACGTAGACCCATGAGTTTAGGTTCGTCGGTCACTGGTTCTGTTCACCGCTAGGTCCCATGTCTGGAACTGACAGATGGTCAGCCAGACATAGATATTTGTTGACTGAATGAAGGGTCAAAAGACAATAGCGGTACACCCGTTAGGATTATCGTGAGGACTAAATGAAAAATGCTGATAGAGTCTAAACACATCCCTCCCCCCACCCTCTGTCCCTTCCTTCCTCCTTATCTTTAATGGTAAGTGCCCTGGTCAGGGGTCAACATGAGGTTTGCAATGTGACCAAAGCTGCCTCATGAGGCCAACACATAGCTCTTGTGTGCCCGATCTTTAGCCCTGTATACCTATGGGTCCTGCCTACGGGCAGGCCGGACGACAAGTTCCTGAGCTAAAATTCACAAAGCGCAACCCCTCTTTATGCTGTATTAAGAATTAGGGATTTGGTCATGGACAAAAAGCAATCTGAGGCTGCCTCTTTGACTTGGGGACCCTGCGTGCATCTGGAAGCAGCGGGTCACCTCTTTTCAATAACCCTTCTCTCCTATAAATCATGTTAATTGTCTCCATGTGCCCGCAGCCCACGGGGAGTTTTGCAAGAGCCTTTGAGGAGATTACTGGTCTCTGATGTTTGTTATGAAATTCAGAAAAAGCATCTGGAAGCAATTTAAGTTAAGGAATTAATGATTTGGGAGTTAAATAATACAGGCCTTACAAAAATAAATACAGGAAACTGTTAGACCTTGAACCTCTAAGTTCACACCTCCATTTCTGTGCACTTTCCTAAAAAAAAAAAAGATAACTCGACCACATCATCACTTTTGTTTATTTGTTCGGTTTTGTGTGCACATTTGTTTGATTTTTGGAAGGCCACGTGGTCGATTAAATGGGACCCTGAAGTGAAGTCTGCAGAAAGGAAGGGCCCATTCCTGGGGTCTCCTGTCCATTCTGGAAGGGCGATCTGGACAGGCGATCTCTGAGATGGGGACCCCAGAGGACAGCAGATGTCTTCAGACTCCGTGGCTTCATGTGTCGGCTGTATCTTCTCCTTTTTTTCCTTCTCGTTTTAAAGTGTTGTGCACTTTGCTGTGGTCCATCCGCTTCCCCTCATTTTGGTTATTTGAACCGTGGAGAGTCGTGGCCCAGGACCCGCCTTTGGCCTTGGAGTAGAGAGGGTAGTGTCCTCAGCCAAAAGGAAAGGCCTGCTTTGTGGGGAGAGCCAGCGCTGAACCTGTCACGAAAGCTGTGACACCGGGGCGTTTTGGTTCCTCTTGTCTGACAGGAGGGGGCGAGGAGAAAGCAGGTGCTCAGTCAGGAATAACAGGTACGTTGTATTTCTCACCAAGACTAGAAACACGTAAATGAAAACATATTTATTCTCCGGTGGCTTTCAGGCCAACAAATAAAAAGGAGATGAAAAAGTGCCTTCTGTTTTAGGAGCTGGGGTCTACTCTGTGGCTCTTTCCAAGGCTGCGTCTACACTAGCTGAAAACTAACTGAAGAACTGGGCCGTTGGCAGCCTAATCCCCTTCAAAATGAAGTCTCTGCACCCAGCCTATCAGAGCCCACATTTTCTGGTCCTGCTGGGGCCTGTCTGGGGTGTCCATCTGCTCCCCACATCAGGCAAACCCGGGGAGCCCTATTCCTTCCAACCTGCCCAGAACCCCAGACCCACTCAGCTGGGAGAGCGGCTCCCTGCTTGGGGTGCCCTTAAAGCCTTGGGGTTTCCCCCACCCCAAGGCTCCCCCTTAACTGAGCTGGGGCATAGGGAATAGATTTGCAGTTGCTCAAATTCTTTCACTGTGGAGTCTTCTGATTCTATCAAGGATTCCCCCACCACCACCTTTTATTTGAAATTCATTCCTGGCTCTAGTGACCAGGAACGACGGTGACATGTGACACAATTGGGTTCCTTTTCTGAGGTTGGACTAAGTCAGGTCTGATGACAGCTGTGACCAGGGGCCCGAGGGGAGTGGGGGTTGGGAAGCGTGGCCTGGGGGAGGGGCTGGGCTCCCTGGGAGAAGCTTCTGGTCGCTCACAGACACAGGGAGTGGGATTGCTCGCCTGAGATTGCTCAAGCCCCCCGCGTGGCCAAGCAGGCCAGAGCCCCAGCCACGCAAGCAGGCGGCTGGGATCCGGGAGCTCCGGGAGGGCAGTGCTGGCAAAGTAGGTCCCCTGGTGTGGGGGTTGGGGTGCAGTCCTGCCCCTGTGTGACCCCGCAGACCGGTTGCTGCAGCAGGAGAAGGTCTGGCTGGAGAGGGGGCACACACGCCCCTTGAAGAGTTCATAGAAACACATGGCAACAGTGTGAAAGGACAAACGGAGAACAAGGGACACTCTTTTCACGCGCCCCCTCGGCAGACACTCCGCTGTGACCATTTGCTTCTCACACACGTGTACACAGATGTGCACGCGCCTCTCTGCAAACCCGTGTCCCGCGGAATCATCTCCCCAGGAGATCCTCCCGCCATGGGCGCCACGGGACTTTGAAATCCAGAGGTTCCCCCGCCGTCACGGCGCAAACACCAGGGGACGACCCGAAGTTCAGTTGCCGGCCGCAGCGACCGCAGGAGGGCGGCAGGGGAAGGGTCCAGCTGCGTCTCGGGTACCCGAGCAGAACCCGCTGCAGGGCGACGGCAGGGAGGCTGCCAACAGGGGAGCGCCCGCGGGCCTGGCCTCCGCGCCTCCGTTCCGCGCCCCAGCGGTGGCGGGAAACCTCCAGCCCTGCGCTCCCGGGCCGCGGGCGCGGGCACTTGCTCCTCTGCAGCCTCCATCGGTCACTGGCCCGGAAGATGGGGCGGGGTCTAAGGGGCGTGGCCTGCAGGGGGCGTGGCCAGGGCGAGGCCACCGCAGCTGCAGCGGCGGCTGGAGAAAAGTTGTCCCGGCCAGAGCGCGCGCTGCCGCGGGATCCGGCTCGTGTGCAGCCCGCAGGGCGGGGCGCCGGCACCCGAGCGGCGCGGCGCCCGCAGACTCGCCGCGGGGGTTCGGCCCCCCGGGGGCCATGGGACAGCCGGCGGAGGCCGCGGGCCGGCGCTGCGCCCCGGGCGGGCGGCGGGCGGCCTGAGCGGCGGGACCCCAGGATGCGCTCCGAGGGCGCGGCCCCCGGGCCGGGGGCGCCGCTGTGCGGGGCGCTGAGCCTGGTGCTGGGCGCGCTGCTGGGCAAAGGTAAGGCCGGGGCGGGCGTGTCGTGAGGGGGGCGCCTTGGGCTTGGCGACGGCGCTGTCCGCTCCATCAGGGACGCCCGTGGCGGGCACGGGGCGGCCCCTTCCGCAGCTCGGCGCCGCGGGCGTGGGTTCGGGGCAAATCGGCCGGGCCGGTGCCCCCCTCACATCGGATTCGGGGCTCGGGGGGGGGGCGTGGTGGAGGGACCCTGAATGTTGTCCGCACCCCGAGTTCCGTAAGGGCTGAGCCCAGTCACACGGTGGGGGGCTGGGGGCCCAGTCGCGGGGCGCCCCCTTACCAGGTGGGGGGCCGGGAACTCACCTCAGCCCGGCAGCTCGGGGACCCCCCTCTTGGGACCCCCGAGCTTGGGGGTGCGGGCGGGGAGGTGGGGGCGCGTGGGGACCCCTGGCCCGGCGTCTCCTCAGCCATCTCACCTCCTCACGGCGAGTGCGGGCCGCGCCTCAGGTTGCGCGCGGGGCTCCGCAGAAGCCATCGTGGCCGCTGCCACGGGTGTTGCGCTGCGCGAGCGGCCCCGGGAGCGGCGGGGCGAGGTGACTGGGAGCCGGGGGGCAGCCGCCGGCGCGCCGCTCGCTCTCCCCGCCCGCGTGGGGGCGCCCCGCGCGGCGGCTGAGCGGGTCCGGGCGCCCTCTGGGGCCTCGGGCTCCTTGTGAGGAGAAAAGCGGGGTGTGCGTGTGTCCTGCGCCCCCGGCACCCAGCGCAGCCCCGGGGCCGCCCGCGCGCCGGCGGGAGACGCGAGTTGCCCGCTGCCCAGCAGTCATTTGCACACCGTGTCGGACGTGCCCGGCGGACCCGCCTGCCTTGCGGCGGCCGCTTCGCAGACCCGCCAGCCGACGGAGCTGCTCCGTGCAGCGGTGTGTGTGGCCCTTCCTCCCCGCAGAGCTCCCGGGGAGCGCGAGGGCGCGCGCGCGCGCGTTCAGAGCGACGGGGGCGCCTTTCTGTTCTGCTGGGAAGGGCACGCGTGTCTGGAACCTGGCGCCCCCATCCTGCTGGTAGCTCTGGGTTCTGTCGTTTCTAGGACTCAGTTTCCCCAAATATAAACTGCCCCTCCCCCCATCCCTCCCCAAATAGTTCACAGCGATGGTTTGAGGATAAAGGGACTGACTTCATGGATGGAAATCGCTTCCCAGAAGCCAGGGGGGCCCCTTTTACATGGAGCAGTGGGTGCGAGCCCTGAGGGGTTGTCGGCCTGCCTCCAGGAGAGGATTTCAGGTGAGGACTCTGCGTGCTCCGTGTGCTTTCTAAAGTCAGTTTTGCACTTTTCTTAAAGCCCACATTCCTTTCTTCCATTGGAAGGATCTTACTTTTGATTTAGAGCAGTGTCTGTTATGGATGCCCGAGCGGAAGGGGGTCGGGGCTGCGCTTAGGTGGGAGAGCGGAGCTGGGCATTTTGTGTGGAGGATGCTATGCACACAGCAAGGGGTGGGGGTGGCAGATTATGCCCCACCCCTACCCAAAAGCCACCCCCCGGGGTTGGCTGGCTTAGTGCCACCTTGATTTGGTGGGGTTTCCTCTCCTTGTTTGCTTGACCACGGGTTTGGGAGACCCATAAGTCTGTGGCTCATCCTCTCTGCAAACTATTTTTCGTCTTCTTCCTCGTGACCAGAGCCACAGTTCATCACCCCCACTCCCACCCCCACCCCACCAATTCCTCCACAAAGGAAGTGTTAGTGCCTTAAGATTTCTCATAGAAAGGAAACCTTTCCGACTGTTGTTTAAATGTGTGCTGTCTTTAAAAGGAAGAAAAAAGAAAAAAGGTATCTCTGACTTCCTGCCTGAGGATAAAAATTTAAGTGCCAATTTCTGGAATCCTTGAAACCACTGATCAATGTTTAATACCAATTATATGTTTACTTTCCACTGTGGGTTTAGAGGCTCTGTGATGCATCAGGATTGGTCTTGGGAGGTTCCATAAATAGGCCAGGACTCCCTGAGGGTCAAGATGGGCTGAGGTCGTGAGGTGAGCTGTCCTTGAGTTCAAGGTTGGGAATTGGCCCCAGGGAAAGTGGTAGAGGGTGGTAGTGGCCAGGATGCTGTCAGAGGTGTGGTGATGGTTGTTAGTCACATAGCGGACCCCTAACAGGTCATTCAGGACCACAGTCTCTTTTCTGAAATCGGTGGAGCCAGATGTGTTTCATGATTCAGAATTGTTGAGATCTTTGGATAGCAAGATGGGAGGGAGGGAGGGGGCATAGAGTCATTTGCAAATATTGCATGACACCTCCAAGCTGGTCTGGAGTTGCACCCTTTCCTTGCACACATTGGTAATCTTGCATGAGACACGAGCAGTCCCATAGAGGAGGATGAAGACCCCAAAGAGCTTTGTTTCACTTTAGAGCAGCGTTGGCCACCTGAAGAATTAAAGCCAAACATGTGGACCCGTGCATTGTCAGAGCTTGGGGGTTGGGGGTGGGTGGAATTTCCAATCAGGGATGTGGGGCCTGCCACAGGTTCCATAATGGGGAGCGGGTCGTCGGGGTGGGGTTTTAATGTCTTAATAAAGAGGCTTCCCAAATTGGGAGACTTCACATATGAAAAACGAGATGTACAACTTCCCTGAAGGGCATGGCTGCTTTGCCCACCTTGGGAGCACTTTCCCAGGTGGGTCCCTCACACCAGAGCTGAGCTTGGGTGAGCCCCCTGCAGGGATGGGGTATGTGTTCGAGTCCCCGTACCCCGCCCTTCCCTTTACCTACCCGCTCCTTGTCTCAGCTGTCTGAGTTTCCTTCATCTCACTCCTTGCTGTCAACTTAATCACAAGGCTGGCAGACTCAGGCAGAGAAGAACTCAGAGCTCCCAATTATATTCGTCGTTAGCACATACGTGAGCAGAGGTTAAGATCGAGCCTTTGGATGTCTGGAATATTTCATACGCATCCATAGTCATGAGCAACGAGGTTAATAGAAACGAGTCTTGGGCATATTAATTGGAGTGAAAGGGAGTCTTACTGAATTAATGGAGTCAATGGGAAGTCTAATGGATAGAATATTTTTACAGCAATCCACTTTGTTTAGAAGTCAGCTTTCTTCAGATATAATTTGCCTACAGTCACATTCACCCTTTTGCAGATAGAGTTACGAGTTTTGACAGATGATATGTAAACACTACCACAGTTGAAGTATAAAACATCTCCATCACCTCCCAAAATTCCTCTGTGCCCCTCCACCCCGGCCCTGGCCACCACTGATTTCTTCTGTCCTCACGGTTTTGCCTTTTTCTTCCTGCCATAGAAATGGGATCGTGTGGTTTGCAGCTTTTGAACCCGCAAGTCTTTCACTTATCGGTGGAGCATTTGCTTTCACCTGTAGGTGGGTCAGTGGTTGGTTCCTTTCTGATGCTGCCAAATCGTCCATTGAATGGATTCACCACCCTTGCTTCACTTGAAGGACATTTGGATTAATTCCGCTTTGGGGTGATTAGGGAAGTAGTCACTGTAACTAGGCACCAACAGGTTTTGTGTGACTGGGTTTTTCTTTCTCGTGGGTAAATATCTAGGGCAGGGACTGCTGGGTGGTGTGGTAATTGCACGTATAAACCTAATCAGAAATGGTTTTCAAGCCCAGAAACATTTTGCCTTTCCACCAGTGATGTCTGGAGTCCCAGTTGATTTGTAGCATGAGCACCTCCTTGTGTTCTCCGTGTGTTTGGTCTCGTTCAGTGGTTCTAGCAGGTGGCAGCAACGTTTCTTTGTGGTTCGCATCCTCACCTTCCTGACTAACGATGTTGGGCATTCTTTCGCATGCTTGTGAGTCATCTCATATCTTCTTCAGCAACATGTCTCTTTCAAATCTCTGCCCATCTTTTTTATTGGTTATTTTCCCATTGTCGGTCTTTGAGGGTACTTTATACATTATAGATGCAAGTTCTTTATCACACATGTGTTTACAGGTATTTTCTCCCAGTATGTATCTTTGGAAAGAGCAAAGGTTTTTTGTTTTAATGAAGGTTAATATATTGTCTTTCTTGGTAATTGTGCCTTGGTGTCACATGTAAGAAATCTTTGCCTAACCCATGGTCACAAGGATCCTCCAAATGTCTATAGTGATGTTCCTGTACTTCCTATTCTTGTTCATTTTTTATCACTTTGTTACTGGAACAAGGTGTTGAAAGCTTCCATTATGTTGTGGGTTTGTCTACTTATCATTTGTTGTCTTGTCAGCTTTTCCTTATGTCCGTTGAAACACTGGTTTAGGTACATACACATTGAGGATAGTTTTGTCTTGACTCCTTTGTCGTTATGTAATATCCCTCTTTGTTTTTGGAAATATTCTGCATTTTGAGGTTTATTTCATCTGATATTTATATAGCCACCTCAGCTTCCTTCTGATTAGTGTTTGCATTGTAATATCTTTCTTTTTGTTTTTAATCGATCTGTGTCATTATATTTAAGGTTGGTTGTTTATAGGTAGCATATAGTTGGGTTTTGCTTATTTATCCAATCATCTCTGTCTTTTAACCACCATGTTTAGACCATTTATATTTAATGTAATTATTGATATGTTTGTAGTGAAATCTACCATCTCGTTTGTTGTGTCTTTATTTTACATCTGTTCTTTACTCTTCTTTCTTCCTTTCCTGCCTGCTTTTATGTTAAATACATTTTTATGATTCCATTTTATCTCCACTTTGGCTCCTTGTTTGTATCTCTTAAAATTTCAGTCATTGTCCTAAGGTTTCAAAATACATCTGTAATTAATCAAAGCCTACATTCAAATCGTATGATACTGCTTCCTCTATTGCGTTGAAACAATATATCCCCAATATTTTTTTTTCTTTACATATAATTCTTTTTAGATGCATACATCTTATACCCTAGGTAGGGCTCAAATAATTTTCGATTAGACATGGTTTGTATATGCTTCGAAGAAGGATAAAAAATGATGTTCGTTTGGTGCTGCTGCGTGACTACTTTGGATATCCCTGAAGCCGTTTTCTTTGCGGGACTTGATTTTCTCTTACCCGGTGCTGAGCTGAACAAGATTGTTTATACACGTTGGGGATTTAGAAGTTACTGCCTTTAGGAAGAGAACAAACATAAAATACAACCCAGTTGGAATCTGAATTATAATGCAAAACTTCCAAGACAGTGGTTCTCGATACTTTGCCAGAGTGACTGATCTGTTGTCCTGCATGGTGTGCGCATTTCTTTTTCTGGGCTTCGTGCTGTGTGAGGATGCTACTCACCCATAGGCAGATGTCTGGGGTCCTCAGGCGACTCACTTGATGTGGAAGGCCATGTCTTCTGTGGGTAACATGTTTTCTCTTTCTTCCTCAGTACCCTCCATGTCAGCTGCATGGGGCTGTCACTTACGGACTAACTAGGGAGGCTCATTGTCGTAGCAGTGGAAGCTGACGTGTGAGCTTCATTTCTGCCGGTTCCTGGAGCAGTTGGTCAGAAGCCTCTGGTGGTCAGCAGAGGAACCGTGCCAGGGGTCACCTGTGGAATAAGGGGGCGGGAGCTCATGATCCTGAAGGTTCACGAAAGGACCAGGTCGGAAGCTGCCTGGCCAAGGATCCCTGTAGTCACAATCGATGTCCCCTGTCGTTATAATTGTGCCCATGTTGGGACACGGAAGCTCCAGCCTTTTCAATTGTTTTTGTCTCTGGGCTCCTACCTCAGATTCCAGAGAGGAAGAAGCCCAAACCTTGGCTGACCTTAGGCATCTTCTAGGAAGCCCCCCAAAATGCTAACCCCCAGCCCTTCCCCCGCAAAAGCGACTGAACCAGGATCTCAGTGATCCTGGAGTGGAGGAGGGTGTAGAGGCAAGGTTGATTATTTTTACTTTTCAAAGGCTGTTCAAGGTTAGCCGGGGATGAGAACAGGTGGCCCAAGCCCCTCTCTGTCTAGAAAAGGGCAACCATTCTGCGTTTGAAGGGAAAGACTGAGTAGCTGCTACTGAAGGAGGCGGGCGAGACACTGGATGCAACATCCACCAAGTCCATCTCACCAGCTGGGACGCCAAGTGTGTGTGGGACAAATATTAGAGGCCAGGGCAGCTCTCTGGAGCGTCGGTTCTTATTTGAGTCTGTGAAACAGAGGCAACGATGCCTGTGTCCCTGGCTCACTGAGACTGTTTACTGGAAAACGGGCTCAAGGCACGTTAAGCAGTGCGTGAGATTCCTGCGGTGCTGGAACCTGCAACCACCGCCAGCGCCCCTGAGTGTGACAGACATTCATTCCCTCATGGTCCTGGTGCTGGCAGGGCCCCGATCTCTCCAGAGGTTCTTGCGGAGACGCCTTCTGTGCTTCCAGTGGCTCCTGGCACCCCCTGGCCGTGGCTGCATCTCTCTGACCTCTGTTTCTGTGGTCACATAGCCTTCTTCTCGGCATGGCTTTCCCCTCCTGTCTTATAAGGATGCTTGTCATTGATTTAGTCCCCCCCTCATAGGATGATCTCATCTCCGGGTCTTTAACTTCATTACATCTGAAAAGACCCCTTTTCCAAATATGGTCACAATCATAGGTTCTGAGTGGACATAGCTTTTGGGCGCCTTTCCACACATTACACAGGAGATGGTTTGGCACATAGTAACAGTTCGATAACTCATAGCTGTTCTTACGTGTATAATTCTGAAAGCCATGGAGAGGAAGAATCGCAGGCTGTAACTCACAGAAACCACACATCAATATTTTTAAAAGAACTGACAAGCAGGGCAGCCGGGATGGCTCAGCGGGTTAAGCGCTCACTTTGCAGCCCTGGGGACTGAGGATTGAATCCCGGCCCCAGGCCGTGTGGATCTATATGCTGAACTGGGGTGAGCTTCCCATTCATGAGACCCTCAGTTTGGGTCTTGCCCTCCAGTTTGGCCCCTGGCTCGAGGGGGCGTGCCTCCTATGCAGGAGAATCCCAGCCCAGCTCCCACCCTGCGAGGCCCCCTCCCACCTGTGTGGAATGAAACCAGGTCTAAAACTGATGTTGTACAACTATGGAGACTGCTCTGGGCCCTCCCCCTTCTGTTTCTCTCTGTCTCTGTCAAAAACAATTAAAAAAAAAAATAGAACAACTGACAATCATGTAAAAAGGGAAACAGTGGACCTAACGTTATCAGAGACTAGGAAAATCTGGTCCAGTGTGAGGCATCCATTTATTTCAACCTAAACAGAGAGCCGACAATTTATCCTGACACATCCCTAAATGGGCTTCATGCTCAAATACAGCTTAGACCTAATTCCACTTGGCTTTGTTTCATAATGCCCTGGACACTCAACACCCTCCTGCCTCTGATCCATGGCCCTCAGAACCGTCGGGAGCAGCTCTCATGGGTCCCCGAGGTTCATCTGTTTCACTCAGCTCTGTGGTTGGCTCTTTTCGTGTTTTGTGCTCCGTCGCCCCCTCTGGCCCCTGCGTTATAACGGCTTTTCCCGCTGTATTTTCACACTGTCTCCGTGGGCTTGGCTGCTGAGGACGTGTGGACATAACACTCCCACATTGGCACCTGGATGTCGATTAGTGGCTCTGAGGCAACAAGGGATCCTCTTAGTCTCAGCATAAACACGGGAACTCGAAGGCGGACACACTCACACACACACCCCAGAAAGCTCGTCCTGCCTTCACCATGGTGTTCCAGCTTCGTGGTGATTTTCAGCTGCCATTGAACATACACCACACACAGGTGTGACAGAGGCAATGTGGTTTCTGTCTCCACTGGACACAATGAGGTTGTGTTTGAGGCCCTGAGACAAAACGCCCTCCACCTGCCTAACTGAATATATCTCCAGTCACTTAGTTGGTTAGTCACAACTCCTTTCATTTCAATTGCAGAAAAACCCCTTGCTTAAGCAAAGGGTATCAAAGCCACACACTTTAAAAAGGAAGAGACGAAGGTGGCTAGAATTCCTGTGCTGGGTCAGGGGACTGGGAAGGCCCGACAGGCTTCAGGCACCTCCCACGTCTGGGGGAAACGCATCAGCGTCACCAGGGAAGTCTCTCCCTCTTGTGTCTCCTCTTTCCTCTCTGTTGGCTGCCTTTTGCGTGGTCGTCATTGTCACCAGCGGCTCCAGGATGACATTCTATCTGCACATCCAACAGAAAGGCAGTGACCTGCCAAAGGACGAAAGAAAAAGTTGTCCTGATTCTCATGATGCATCCTGGGGCCCCCCGCCCTGAGCCAATCAATCACTGAGGATGGAACCAAGCGTCCTGATTGGTGGGGGTGGGAGGGGGTGGGATCCCTCCCATCCAGTTGGAACGCAGAGGTCAGGAGGCGTGATACCCAGAGACCAATCAGAGAAGTGGGTGGAGGCCAGGTGGGCGGGGTCCTCTGCGCCCAACCAGGTGATTATGACAAAGGAGCCAAAGGCCAGTGAGTGGCAGCTTCTCAGGTTTGCCCAAGTGCCCGGGGGCAGCCGGTGGGGAGGCAGCTTGCTTCCCCTGCCGAGTGGAGGCAGCTAGGTCAAGGGCACCGTGGCCTTCGCCACCTGCCAGTGCACCTGCAGTGATGGGTGGCCTTCTGTTTGCTTTGGCATCCATGCATCGTGCATTCGTTCATTCCTCCCCCGTCTCGCATCCCTCCAGCCCTGAGGATGAAGGGTGCTGTCGCACTAACGCCTTCTCTCGCTGACCCTTCCTGCAGACCGGGAGACCTCTTGTCCTCCCCAAGGTGTCCTTCCCAGGACGGTAAGAGGCCCCTGGGTTGGGTCCCCAAGCCCGTCAGACTCTAATGCCACCACCATGGCTGACAACCTGAAAGGCTCCGGCTCAGGCACCCTCATCTGTGAGGAAAGAGTATCTCGGGTGGTGGTGGCGGTGGGGTGTCCATCTAGGGGGGCTTGTTCTGCTCCAGCTCAGCTCTATCTTTCCCGCTTGCAGGCCCCCGTTTTCTTTATCTGCCCCGTTTTCATTGTACGCAGTGAGTTGACTCAGAGCAGACTATTCTCATTTGCCTCTAAACTCATCTGCTGCGCACATGTCCTCCAACCCGCCCCCATCGGTGCCGTGAGGTGTCTGGGAGGCTGCCTTCTTCCCATTCACGGAGGCCCGAAAGGGAGTCTGCGAACATTAGCGGCTGACCCAGCCTCAGGGGGCCGGGGGTCCTCGGACTGGGGGGACTGTTTTTTCCCCAAAATGGCTTAAGCTTCTGTTCTGCAGGCACGCACAGTGCTGACAGTTTGGTGCTGTTCTCTGACTCAGTTACTTCTCACCCTGCACAGACAGCGCTCGCTTTAGTAACCCACGTGGAAGACCACAATGGCTGCCAATCTCCCCACGCATCTTGGCATGGAGCCTGGGGAGCCCCTCCCCCCCGACACCCTCAGACTGTTCTCAGCCGGCTGTCAGCTCCTGTCCTCCGTGCAGAACCCTCGGGAGACTCAGACAAACTCAGAGCTGAAGCCACGGTCTACGAACTGGTCTAGCAGGTGCTCCGTGAACTCTGACCCCCTCACACCTGTCTGAGCTCAGCTCCACCCCCACACCCTCATGTGTGCTCTCTGCTCCTGGTCCTGTCATGTGTCTACGGGGGGGTGGGGGGGAGGGAGGGCTCTGGGGACCACATGAGGCTCTGTAGGCTGCCTCCAGCCTCCACCCCATGATCATCTCCCATCAGTGCCACCTGTCACCTCCTTCATGGCCCTTTCTGTGTCCCTGCCCTGCTCTGTCATTTTGCTTTGCTCTTGATACCACCTGCTAAGCCCCAGGCCTGGCTTATTCGTGCATCTGCCTCCTGCACCCCAAACCTCGAGGCTCCATCAGAAGTCACTGCTGTTTATATCCGATCTGCTCCTTGGCCCTACTGCCCATCCCAGGGGAGGCCCTGACCACTTGGGGGATGAGTGAATGAGCAGATGAACAAGTGACGTCCCTCAGTCTTTGGGGCCTCCCGTGTCTGTCGTCTTGACAGCTCAGAAGAATGGGTGGCAAGCATCATGCGCTTGGTGACTCCCAATGGCCACCACCTGACAGAAAAAGTCATGCAAACAAGGTGACAGAGGCCCCCCGCCGTCCTCTCTCTCTCTCTCTACTTGTATATGTACCTGTACATTTATTCTGAAGAAATTATGACCAACTTGCATACATGACTCCCTGTCGGCTTGTATTTCCTTAAAACAAGGACATCCCCCGGACATCCCTTTACGTATGACCCGTTTGCAGTGATCAAAATCAAGATGATCACATTGCTGCAATACCTGTCTACTGTGCTTTATTCAAGTGTTGCCGATTGCCCCATCAATGTCACTCATAGCAAAATAAAAGTAAGTTTTTCCTGATTCAAAGAATCCGATCCAGTATCCCACACTGCACTTGCTTGTTAAGTTCCTTTCGTCTCTTTGAATTAGAAACAGTTCCTCAGCCTCCTTTTTTCTGTCTTTCGTAACTCATACAGGCAAGTGTTTGGGGCGCACGACCCTCCGTGTGACCCCTGTTGCTTCTGAAGGAATAGCTGTATTCGTTTTGAGTGGATGTGGCCCCTGCGAACGCTGAAGTCCTGAGTTGGGGTGATTATGGGTTCGGTGTAACCGTAGTACTTCTGATGTCCCCACTGAGTCCTGCAGGGTCCACCCTTCCCTTCCACGTCCCCATTAACGCGGCAGAACGCCCCACACACGTCCTGGTGGGAACCGCCCCACCCAGGACAGGAGACACCCGGTCGTGAATTGCAGCAGAACTTTCCCAGAAGTGAGGGGACAACCCCAAGGGGCCCCGTGCTGCTGCTGGAAGCGGCCATTCTGATACACTCATGGGTCAAACCCCACTCTAGTCCCTGGTGCCCAGGCACCCCGGTATTGATGTGTCGCCTGGTGTGTTAGCCCTTTGGCACAGTCCCCCTTGAGCAACAGCGGTAGGTTAAGTGACAGGTGTCTTGCTTCCTCCCACTGCCCCCAGCACCACTGGCCTCTGTGGCGTCCGTCTGCGCCTGGAGAAAGTGCTTCCACACATGTGGGCGTGCCCACCCTCAGGACCCCCAGACGTAAATCTTCAGGCACCAGGAAACCTAAACTCGTATTTTGGATTTGGAGGGAAAAGAGCCCACCTCTATGGTAAACGTGTGTTCGCTTCCACAAGCAAACAGAACATGTCAGCAGGCGGCTGGTGACGTCAGTTTTCTCCGAGAACGTAGGTACTTGGTTTGCAGGGGTGCAGCGAGTGCACACACACACACATTCATGCACACACATGCACGCACACATACACACACACACTTCCTAAGACTCCTTTTGGAGGATTTTCTGAAAGAAAGGGTGCGTACCCAAGAGATGTGCTTATTCAAGTCCCCGTCTTCAAAGACAGAACCCTGCTCATAGCTTTTAAATCAGCAGCTTCTAACCTGCAGCCGGTCCTGTGTGAGTCTCCGTAGAGTTTGCCATGTTGGAGTAGGATCTGCACTTCCATTTACGTGTCAGCTGTTTTTCCATCTCAAATCTGCTCTTTTCATCTGAGCTCTGCCCTGAGCCATCCTTTGCATGGAAGTCACCGTTTTATATGCTAATTACCTCTCCCCCCACCCCAAAAACAATTAATAACTAAATGAAATAAGCACATCACTGATAACACAGCTCCGTGTCCTTCTGTGTTTCCCTCCGAATTATCTCACACTCGGCACTGGGCACACACTGGCCTCAGGCGCGGTGGCCGATGGCAACAGGCTGGCCAGAATCCATGGCTTTTTCCTGCACGATTTCAGTCTCGGGACTGCGTCCTTCACCATATAGCTCAGAACCAGGCTTCCAGAAGTGCTGGGGGCGACTTCCTAACATCTTGAAAGAGTGAATCTGAAGAGAGACACCTTCTTCGCTGCCACATACGCGCAGAGCGGGGGTTGTGCTGGTGAGTTATCTACTGGGAGGGCAGCCCCGTTGACTCGGCAGGTAGCAGCCTCTGTCCTAGGGGGTGGAATTGTTTCGAGCAGAACATTCCCAGAGTCTGGCCAATAAACCCCCATCTAAGGCAGCATTCCCCAACTTTAAACGAAAGTGCTCTTTACAAATAAATATGGAAAACCAGAGATGTGTTTCTGCTCCTTCTCCCAGACAGGAACACCTTTCCTTAAGAATCCTTTCCTGGGGCAGGGATAGCTCAGCAGGTTGAGCACTTGCCTTGCAACGCAAAGGTCTAGGGATCGAATCCCAGCCCCGGCCCATGCAAACCCACATGCTGAACTGTGGTGCAACCAGTAACCTTCCAAGATGGCGGCGAAGGTTCTCGCCTCCCATGCGGAGGCCCCCAGTTCAGTTCCTGCCCTGCACAGCCCTACCTCCACCTGTGTGGAGGTAGCTAATGGTGTACAACTATGGAGACTGCTCTGGACCCTCCTCTATTCTCTCTCCCTCACCTTCTCTCAAACAGTAAAATAAATCTTAAAAAAAGAAAAAAAAGAAAAAGAATTCTTGCCTGCCTTCTGTAAGCCAAGAGAACAATGAATATCTGAACTTTGCCTTCTGTGGTTCAGCTAACATAAAACCTAAGTCGGGGTTCGATTTCCCAATAGGACGTACGGACCGAATAGCATTTGGAACGTAGACGTTCCCAGGATTTTGATAGCCCGCACATTGCTCTCCCCAGTGGAGAATTCCTGTCCCAAGCGAAAGTTTCCATCATTTCTTTTTAATAAATGGAATAGACTAGAAACCCTCAGAGTCGTTTGGTATGTATTCCGTGTGCCGCCTTGCAATATATGACAACGCATTTCTTACACTTGGTCTCGGTAGCAAAGGTGAAAAACCAATGGGAGCAAAGGTGAGCAAGACCACAGGCCTGCTTTCCACAAATGGCGTGGAGCTATGTGACTCTGGCCACGTCGTGTGCCCATGAGCACAGAGCACCCCTCTGGAACTTGGGGCCCGGCCACCACACTGACCTGCTCACCTTGCACCTCTCCAGTGTGAACCTCCTTTTCCAGGCATCCCAGTAACCTCATTCCCAATTTTAGGACTGTTCACACAGAACTGTTGCTGGTCACAAACTTCATGGTGCGTTAAAAACCCTTTGGTGATAAGGAAGAAAAGTCACAGGGTAAGTAGGTCTTATTTCTTGTCGTCATGCGAAATATCTCTCCTCGTCCCTCGGCTTTTTCGTAAATCAAACTTGTCCAACCCACGGCAAGCGGCCCAGGATGGCTTTGAACATGGCCCAACAGAAATTCGTAAACTCTTAAAACCCTATGAGATATTTTTGTGATTTTTTTTTTAGTTCATCAGCTATCATTAGTGTGAGTGTATTTTATGTGTGGCCCAAGGCAATGCTGCGTCTTCCAATGTGGCCCTGGGAAGCCCAAAGGTTGGTCACCCCTGGTAATTGGACATACCATCCGTGGGAAGGGGACAGAAAACTTGTGTTCACTTGTAGAGCTAGCTCCATGAGGGATTTACAAGCACTGGGCGCCCTAGCATGCTGCCGTGGGTTCATATCATAAAACAAGACTGACTGTCTTCTGTCACTGGGGGATGAAGACAGACATTTGGATTGGTTTTACTTCGGCGGGGAAAACACCTTGTTGAGCTCCTGGCTTCCGCGTTCCGAAGCTCATTCATAAACTTCGGGCCTCTCACCGTTTCTCCACCTGCTGAGGCCGGGGGCGTCATTCCTGACGACGAGGCACGGACATGCTGGCGACCACACAGCCTCCCTCGGAACAGACCAGAGCGTATGTCTTGTGCAAACTCCCTGTCACCTCCCTGGATTTTATTTTAATTGCCTTTTTCTGGGAAAGCAAGATTCCTCTTAAATTATTCATGGCGGTATAATGTTTATGTGATCAGCGTAATTATTATAATTACGCCTTGTGAATTTTCATAATTAATGACCTCACTCGGGTTTCACTTGGCACAGAGCATCTCCAGAAGGGAATTGGATGATCGGACATCCCGGGCGGGTGGGATGCGGTACAGCCATGACCTGTCTGAGGCTTGTGCTCCGTAGTAGAAACGTTAGGCGTTTCATCTCCAGGAAGGGGCAGGGGTGAAATCCATTTCTTGGGGGGCATTAGGGGCTCCCAGAAGTTATCCTGCTGGAACAGCCTGGCATAGCATTACGAGGATGGAGGGGGAACGGACACGTGGCTCATTTCCCGCGGTGCTTTGGGCCAAGGCCGAGACCTGCCAGCCTCTCATACGAATCCGCTAAAACCACCCGACAACGGCGGCAAGGGGACATCTCCCCGTCCTCCAACATCAACTGCTTTCCCTCCCCGGATCCTGGAAAGAGCGCCCAATGCCAGCAGCGATGGAAATGGCCAGTGCCCTGCGGAGCAAGGGGAGACAACTGATGTTTCATGATGGATACGTTGTTAGACTCCAAATATTTCACTTGACTACCTCAGTACCCCCAGCCGGGACTGGTACCCGAAGAGGCAGTGTGTGCTGTAGCTGTTACTGAAGACCCTGCACGGATGTCACTTCAGGCGAGGACATTGGGTCACGTAGTGTCCCCCAGACAGGAAGTGGTGACCATGCTGAACCGTCTCCCAGGGCGTTCCCTGTGGCAGCCTGCCCCTCCCACCCTGCGCTCCAGGTCATCTACCCCCAGGCTTGCTCACCCTGTGCCTGTCCGTTCCCACAAGTCAGGTGCTTCTGGAAAGAGTGAGTTAGCGTGGTTTTCCCCTTTTCCTCCTATTCATCATTCTCTTCCTTCCTCGCGTCCAAGTCTTCCTGTTGGCCTTTTTTAGTGCCCTAACTGTGTTTTAGAGCATCTTTGCTGATTTGACCTACAGCTGATGGCCTGACACCTGAACCCCGGAGAGAGTGGTTAGGGCGGATCCGGTGTTCAGCCCGGAGCTGCCAAAGCCTTGGCCATTGGGGTGTTACATAATATAGTGGGGGGTGTTTTCAGGGTTTTCTTTACTGAAGTGGGGAGAAGCAACCGCTTCCCGTCTTGCTCATCTCTTTTGAAACTCATCGTCGCCACTTCTTACGGGGTCCCAGGAATCGAAGCCGGACTCGCTGTAGATCGGAGCCGGCCCACGGAGCTGAGCGTGGAGCTGGCCCTCGCCCTCGGTCAGGTTCATGGCTGTGAGGAAAGTCAGGACCTCCTGCTTCACTCTCAGTTGACTCCTTTCTTTAGCATTTATATACGTGAAATCTCAGCGTTTCGTAGCGCACTTCTAATAATGTGTTCTAATAGACGTTAAAATAAATATATAATAATAAGAAATAAAAGGGTTTTATCGGGGTGCCATTTCAGGGAGCCCTGGATTCAGACTTAGACGTTCCAACCTGCTTCTCCCAAAACTCGTCCTATCATCTTCGGGTGGGATGACTGCCACGCCTTAGGGACATGGGAGGGACAGCTGTCATTCTGCCAGACAGCTTCATCTTTTTATCTTTATCCTAACTGTGTGGTGGACATATACTAGGGTTTTGCCTTTTGGAACTTACATGGCTCTACAGGAAGAAAAGTCCAGAGGTGGTGTTTAGGGGCCAGGCTGGCCACTTGTCACGTGTCCCTGGCTTGTAAGGATGAGGAGTGAACAGAATGAGTACCTGCGGGGAAGGGGACAGGACAGTAGTGACTGTCGCCTCTGGTTCATTTCCTGTGACATGAGCGCAGTGCAGAACCTGGCTGGATGTGATGCATAGGATGGGTTTGTAAACTCAGAAGGGCTGTACGGAGAGCCAGATCCATTCAAGGTCATAAACAGACAATTGAATTACCCCCCGGCTGTGCCTGCGGGTAATTTATGGCCCCAGCATGGCTTCCAGGCACTAATAAGCCCAGCCTCCCTGGGGTAGCGGTGGTCTTGCCTTCATCAATGTTGAATCTCCCCATCAATGTTGAATCTCCCCATCCTATTCCTCCTGCATTGGGCTGACGTTTAACCAAGGCCTTGGCATGTGGGCTTAGGAGGCATGGTGGACTCGAGCTGAGGTCTGGCTTTAATGCTTAGCCTGTCTCTCTTCCAGTCCTTTTGGGGAGCGCAGGCATAGCTACGGATTGGCACAATTTTATATTTTCATTTAGCTTCTCTGAACTTTTTCCTTCTGACACCCACACGCTTCGAAGGGAGAACTCCGAGTGCAGTTTGCATTGTTTTAGTGAAAAAACGTAATCCTTCAGCAGGATGCTGGGCTCCAGCCCACCTGGCGATTGGGTGGCTGGGAGAATGTGGCAGAAGTGACATCATACTGGGCAGCTGTAAGCCCAGGACTCGTGAGGTTTTGCACACTTCTCTGTCCCCTGTGGAACCAGCCAGTGTCCGTGTGAACAGGCCTGGGGAACCTGCTGGAAGGTGAGAGACCAGGGAAGGTGACTTCCCAGCTAAGGTCATCCTTGACCCCACAAATCTGACCGTCACTGTGGACACGTGGGAGCCCAGTGGAGCCCAGAAGTGGCAGCTCAGTGCCCAGTTATTTTACGCTGTCTGAGTTTTGGGGTGGCTTGTATGTGTAGAAGCCAACTCACACAGTGGATGTCCCCGGAGGTCCTGAGTGACAAAGAAGGAGGTGAACGAAGAATACTCTTGTCTCCTGGGGATGCGTCAGATCCTCTTTTCTTCACCGAAGGACAAACAGGATGGATGAGCCTCCTTGGGTGTTCAGAGCTGGTATTTGTGACAGTCCCATGTGCCAGAGCATGTGTGCGTGCGTGGTGGAAATACAGGAGACGATCTATTTGAGGAGAGTGCGTCAGTGCATGCAGAGCAATGTGGGGAAGTTTTATTGCAGAAGTCTTGCCTCAGGCATCACGTCTGCCCGTGTCCATGTAAAGAGCCTTTTTTTTTTGCTCTGAAGGCTCCGATTGGGAGAAAGGTGACCCCGCAGTGCTGTCAAGACAGGGGCAGGGTGGGTGGGAGGCCTTTGGAGGGGCAGATTCTAATCTGACAATGACGTGAACTGACACACGGAGGCTGGAGTGGCCGTAGACGGTGGCCGAGCCGAGGGCCAAGGAGGAGGGCCGATAGCCAGGGCATCCCTGTTGGCAGCCGAAATTTCCTTAGATGAACCGCCTGTGACATCCGGCTCAAGAACGAGGACTTCATTTGTGAGGAGGAAGAGCCTCAGCCTTTCGATGAACTGGATACTCTTCCAGTCTTGGCAGCTAATTCTCTCTCCGCTAAATCGCCCACCCCCTGGAAGACCCGAGTTCGGACGTGACCGTCAAGCCTAAGAACCGAGCATTCTCCACAGTTAGGTCCCACTGAACTGGGGCCAAACTGCAGGCTTCCCATGGTGGGTTTTTTTTCCCCCCCATTCAAAATGGAATGATCTGGAATGATGAAGCCACCGCTGTTAAACAGTGGGCATTGCTGACATTTAAACATCATTATCTTAGGCTCTAATGGAATCATTGGCTGGTGATTAGAAGTAAGTCTTCCCACCACGTCTGAAGAGCAGCTGTCCGCAAATCACCTTTTTAAAGAAGACCCCGAATCTATTCCTTGGGCTTTCAAAGAAACACGGAACACCAGCTTCCTCTGTGCCCGGGCCTTTGGCGAGTGCTCGACTGCCAGCAGAACATTCTTTTTTTAAAAAATATATATTTATTTATTTATTTTTATTTTTGACAGAGAGAGAGAGATACAGAGACAGAGAGAGAACTGAACTGGGGGAGCTCCCAGTTCAGCATATGGTTTCGCACGGGCTGGGGCCAGGACTCGATCCCCGGTCCCTGGCGCTGCAAAGTGAGCGCCCAACCCACTGAGCCATCCCGGCTTCCCCCAGAACATTCTTGTATGATCTGGAAGGTTCCGTCTTTGCCTTCATTAGACAGTGCCTGGA
>PVKE010004333.1:0-45894 GCA_004027555.1 Craseonycteris thonglongyai
CCCCAGTTCAGCATGTGGGTCCTGCCTGGGCCGGAGCCGGGATTCGATCCTCGGTCCTCGGGGCCTCAAAGCGAGCGCTCAACCCGCTGAGCCGTCCCGGCTTTCCCCTAAATTTTTTAATATTTTAAATAGCATGCATAACTGGTCTGAAAGTGTTTAGGAACAAATCCAGCTAACACTTGGTAAGCAAACATACCCACTCTGAGGAGCCCAAGGTCGTCTGCACACTCAGTACCATTTATAGAAAAGTGTTGCACACCAGTGTAGTCAGTGGAATGCCGGTCAGCTAAGGAGCGTGTGCTCTTACTTATTACCAATGACAACAAGCTTGGTCTTTTGTACTTTGTTCTAAGGGCCGCCATGGCTAGGACAAGAACAGAACCCCCACTCAACTGAGGTCGTCCCTCAGGCTTCCACGACCCACGTGTGCACTGTCACCAGCAAAATTATCCTGTGTTTGCTTGAAGTTTTTTTTTTAAACCCAGACTCTGGAGTGTGTCAGAGAACACTTCAGGTCAGAGTGCCCGCCAGGTTCCAGGCTCGTCCCCCTATGCCCAGGCACACCTTCCACACATGCTCCCTGCATGGGCTCATGAGCCAGCCTGCTGACCAATGGTACTGGAAGAAGCAATACCTGCCTCTTTGTCCCTTGGACCCGCCCAGGATGTGCTCACGTGACCTCTGCACTTTCTCCCTTCCACTCAGGTAGACATGTGGATAGTTTACTGCTCTGAAAAATGCAGTTTCAGGGAGGCTGGGCCCCAGAATGACCAGGAGCAACCAGCCCACAATCTATGTGACTATGAGGAGAAAGAAATCCACTGCTGAAACTCAGGGTGGTTACAGCTGTCTTCAGGGGGAAATACAGTAATGGCCAAAAGGGCATGGAAGAGGAAACCGAGGCATGTGGCCAGTGGCCCCGGGCTGGGGCTGACTATGGTCATATGGAACCTCAATCCCATGAGGTACAACAGATACTGGAGTAAGAGCTGTCCAGGCCCTGCTGGTTTGATTGTGGGGACATGAGTACATGTAAAAAGGCAATTCATACCCAATGTCAGTATGTGCTCGATGCCGAATGTGTTGCAGATTGTGACTGTCCAAGAAGCCTTTAGAAAGGTGGCAAAATGTAAAGTGCTTTTTGCAGTCTGGGTCGGAGGGTGGATGGCATACCAGGCAGAAGGAGGGGAGAGTAGAGAACGAGTGATGTCCCTGGAGATGGAAATGCCCCTGAGAGCTTGGAGGACAGTTTGGGAAGTATTGGAACGCTGACTTGGAAAAGAAAATCCTGGCTGAAGAAGGCCTGAATTGAAAGCCAAGGGCTGTGGACTTGACCCCCTATGCAACGCAGGAAACACATTATAGAAAGCAGGGGAGTGAAATTCTCAGCGTTTGAGGAAGATTAGTCCAGTAATACGATATAAACTGGATTAGAGAGGAGAAGCCCTGGAGGAAGAAGATTAATTAATAGATTACTGCAGTGGTGTAGAAACTACATTATTCCAGGGCAAGGCCTGTGTTCATTCTGTTTTTGTCCCAGTGGGCCTTAGCACAGTGCCTTTCAGTCCCTAGATGCCTAATAAGTGTTTCTTGAGTCTGATCAGGGTGAGGAAGGTCTTGACTTGTATGGAGGCCAGGGGCCTAGAAAGCAAGGGGCACAAAACTATGAAAACCAATCACACAGGGGCCTGATGAAGACAGAAGAGATAATACTAGGCTCTGAACGTGTGTGAATGAGAATTAATGATCGCCTGTAAAATAGAGGCTCTCCCAGCTCCAGGCCCAGCCATAGGAGGCCCTTAAATAACTGAGAGGGAAGGAATCATTGACAAAGGAAGTCCCACTAGTAAACATGAGAGAAAATGGTGAGTTTTGTTTTACAGGTTTTAGACTTGAAGCTACAGCAGGCTCTACAGATTGAAGTCACTAATACGGGGGAAAGCAAGCTCAAGGAAGAAGTAAAAACAAATGAGAGATGAAGGTTTTCTTCAAGAGGTGAGGGCTGAAACCACGAATATGGATTAGTTCAAGTGAGCGAGAGAAGAAAGAAGAGGCCCGGAAAGACGCTTGCTTCCCCCTCTCCTCACTTCCCTCTGCACCATCTCCGCCCAGCATGGGAGCCACCTCCTAGCCCCACTCCCATTCCCAAAGATGATGCCCAGTCCTTGGGCTGTAAGTGCTTCCCAAGCTTGAGTGAGCATGAGCATCACCTGAAGCACTTGTTACAACTCAGCTTGCTGGGCCCACCTAGTCTCTGCCTCAGGAGGGGAGGAGAGCCTCACAGTGTGATTTCTAAGATGCCCCCGATGCTGATGCTGTTCTCCTGGGACCACTCTTGGAGAGCCTCTGAGTGGGGAAGAAGCAATCTCTCTGAGCTTAATTCTCACCTCCCCCCCACCATCCCCCCAGGTTTCAGCACAGATGGGGGTGAGCTTGAGGGTGGGGGTCTCAAGGTCATTCGCTAGGCTTAGGGATCTTGGTTTACAAAGTGATTCCCAGGAGCTGCTGCCATAAAATCAAATCTCCTGGGCTTGCAGCCTTCTTACCAAAATGATTTTATGCTCTTTTACAAACCTGTGCAGACATCAGCAGTCTATTCAGAATAAACAAGGTAAGGAAAGCTTATCTCCTGTTTGTTTTTTGTCTTCAACTCCTGCACTTCTCTGAATGCCTGCCATTGATCTCTGATGTCAACTAGGCGAGACCAGAATGTCTGCCTCTCGGGGAACCTGGGCGACCCCACAGTTCTGTGGGGCAGTAAGGGACAGCCGGTCCAGCTCTGTAAACATCGAGCTAAGCCAACAGCTCTGTGGGTGTTTCTTCCTAGGCAACTGTGACCATGCCCTCAGAGCTCTTTTCCAAAATTCCTTGTGAGCACAATTTTATTCCCATACACAGAACAGAGTTGCTGGAGTCTGCGTCTCAGGAGACACAGGTGCAGGTTATGAGTCTTTGCTCAAAAAGAGCATTAAAGAGGTGACCACACACCTGTCACTCACTCATCCTCGCAGCAGTTTATTGAAAAATTGCTACCATGTGCCAGAAGGACTTGTTCTTTGCTCTTAAAGAACTGACAGCTGGCGACGAAGACAGTCAAGCGAGCACACTTTCCGGGCATCTGGAAAGCCTTCGGTAAAGAAGCTTCATGGTATATGAGCTTCATAGGTGAAAATGGATAAGGACATTCTCAGCAGAGCTGCCAGCCTCCTCAAGCTTAGACGTGAGGGACAGCGTGACACAGTATTCCACAAACGGAGTTTGTTGGTAGGACTGGAATGAAGGAGTTTCATTTATTCCACCAAACTTCCAAGCCCAAGTGTCAGGCCCTTATATTTAGAACATGATCAATGCTGGGTCCAAGAGCTTAGGGATCCTACACACACACACACACCACCTGGCAGAAGGTGAGGAGGACTAGAGTGGATCTGGCTTCATGTGTGGTCACAGAGACAGGCCAGGCCAGGTTGTAACTGAGGCTTAATAACTAAAGCAATGACCTGAAACTATTCCAAGGGCATTGGAAGCCACCAAAGGTCTTAACCTGGGACATGACATAGTCTGAAATAAATCATAGTAGGACCACTGCTGCTGAGAATGGAGGATGGACGCAAGGGAATCACTTAGAGGGGCCAATGTAGTGGTCCAAGGGGGACGTGACAGGAGTCAGAAAGGGAGAGGCAGGTGTAGGCCCCTTCTTCAGCCCCTGACAGCCCAGCACTCTGGAAACTGGAGTCCAAGCTCATGAGGCATGAGGTATCCGAGTGGACAGTTGGCTGAAGGCACCATTCCAAAAGAAAGCAGGCCTGGGCTAAGAGGCCAGGTTCTCATCTGGCAGCCTCCTGGGTGAGTTTGGCCTTATGGGACTACCACCTGGGACCAGGGAGGAGTGTGACACAGCCTCAGTACAGAAATTGGTAGTTGCCACCTCCTTGTTCTTGGATGTAAAACAGGATCTTTTTCTTTTTTTTTGGCTCTATTGCATAGGGGTTTGGAACAAACCATCCGAAGATGGCCTAGGTGGTATGCAGATTACTTCGAGCTAAAGATAATTTTAGCTTCAGGCTCAAGAGAAACATCTGCACCTCCCTTTAACTGCCTAGAAGAACTTGAATTCTAGCTCATAAGCGATTATCAGAGAGATACTGGGATAGCTCAGCAGTTGAAAGCTTGCCTAGCAGCATGAAGTTTGAGGTTCGATTCCTGGTTCCGGCCCTTGCAACTCCCTACGCTGAACTGCAGCACAACTGGTAACGACCGACCAGGATGGCTCAGCGGTGAAGGAAGGTCCTTGCCTCTCATGCAGGAGGCCTGTGATTTGGTTCCCACTCTGCACGGCCCCTCACGGCCCCGCACGGCCCCACATCTACCTGTGTGGAGTGAAACCATGTCACAACTAATGATGTACAACTATGGAGACTGCTCTGGACCCTCCCCCACTTCTCTCTCTCACACCTCTCAAAAATTATAAAATAGATCTTTTAAAAAAGAGATCCCAATAAATTTAACAATTAATAAGAAATATGTATCTTTAAAAAAAAAGAGAGATTTTCAGCAGTAACTCCATTTGACCTGCCTATAGGGCAGGACAAACGTCTGTTGACTAAAGGTCTGCTCTTCTTGTCATCCTGCGATGACCCTTCGAAGCCCCCAGCTGCATTACCTCATCTCTAGCTCAAGATGTCCATGTACCCGTGTTCTCTTTCTGCCTCTGAACTTCTGCATGCAGGTCTCTGGCTCTCCCATATATGCAGGGTTCCTGTGCCTACGTAGGTATTAAATGTGATCATTTTTTCTTGCCCATCTGTTTCATGTCTATTTGATTATTAGACCAGCCAGAAGAACCTTGAGGGTGGGGGAAAGTTTATTCCTCCCCCACAGTTGATAGCTGCACTAGAAAATTATAAAAAGAGGCACTCCTGGAGGTGGTGGGGTGAAAAACTTAGGGCCAATTCAGCATGTCTCCTTCCTAACAGAGAGTCCAGGAGACATGAGGGCTCTTTGAGGTCCAGTGGCCATGAGTGCTGTCAGTAGCGGCTGCAGTGCTGGACACGTTCACTTTTACAGACTCCTCCCACCCCTCCTTTCCCAGCCCCTCTGTCCCACCCACCCCTTGCCACCAGCCCAGCAAAAGTCAGATCTGCACAGGACCTGCTCTGCTTCCAGCCTTCTTGAGAGCCAGGCATGCCCCTCCTGTGGCCCCAACTCTGCATCAGACAAGCCATCTTCTCAGACCTTAGCACCTACTGTACCGGGTTGGAAGGACCGGGTTCTTTCTGTGATTGTCCCAAGGTGCTGAAGACCGTGCCCTGGGGACTCGGCCTTGGGTACTCATAGTTCGTGCATTGCTGTGACAGCTTTTACTTCTGTACTCATGGTACAATTAGTTCCTCTGCAGATTTTCTCACACGAACCACCCATGTAGCAATGAAACTGCTGAGCACCTTTGCTAGCAGTGAGGAATTCATCAGAACTAAACCAAAACCCACAAAGCGTTCTGATCTGCACTTTCCTGCTCCCTGGGAAAAGGATGGTGTCCTCAGTCCCTCAGCAAACAGCATGCATCCCCTGCTCCGGGGCTTCATGGCAGCAAAAGGCAGGTGTTCTGGAACCCTAATCCATGCGTCTGGTTGTCTGGGGTTGAGTCCTGACTCTGCTCCTTACTTGCTGAGTGACTTAGGGCAAGTTACTCCACCTCTCTGACCCTCAGTTTTCTCAACTATAAAATGGAGTGATGGGTAGGACTGTTTCATAGAGTTGTTACGAGGATTATTTAAGTTTAGTCAAGCGAAGCGTTTAGTGCCTCACACACAGGAAACACTCAATAATGTTGGACATATTATCATTGTTCTCATCTCTCCTTCAAAGCCTAACTCCAGTGCTGCTTCTCCATGAAGCCACCTCCCGGTTCCAAATGGGAGAAACCTGTTCTGCCTTATGGTTTTATAGGATTTCGTCTCTCTCCTTTGGATTCTGAGCCTTCTACATCAAATGTAATCTTTGTCTGCTCACCTCCCCACCCCACCCACACTCCACGTTCTTCCCCGACTCTGACAATTGCTGATAGGCCAGAATTTTTTGTAGGGCAAGTTAGAGATACGACTCTGATGAAAACCTGAAGGTGAATCTCTTATAGCTTCCAACTCAATCCCTTGACCTGTCTAGTCACAGATTCAAAGTGTCTTCTTTTTCCTCGTGAACTCCACCACATTTTTAAAAAAATAAAATGGGAAATTTTGTGATTAAAATTTTTCTTCAATCTTTGCCTTCTAAAAGACCTAAAACCCTTAATCACAGAGATTTCACAAGTCTGTACAAAACATAGAACCTGAAACATATACATAGCACAGCTTCTGCTTTTTGCCATCAATTTTCTCATTCAAATACTTTTTGTCCCCAGGATGATTTTCTTTTCCCAGCACAGCTTCTCAGGACAATAAGTTCATATCCATGGTAGCTAAAGAGTAAGGACATACCAAGTACTCTGTACAATTAAATGCCCCCTCAGAACACATTGGCTCTCATAAACTGACAATTCTCCTGCCTACACATAACCTGAAAAATGTTCCAAAAAATGTGATAAGATTTCATTCATAAATTTTATTATATATAACCTAATGAACAGTTAATATTACATGGTTAGACTACGGGCTCATAGTGCTAGGAGTAGCCACTAATAATAGAGTGATGCTCCCATGAATCACTAAGTCCATTACACCAAAGCTATGAGTTATGGTAGGCATATGAACTAGGCCTTGGGAAGAATGAATTTGTTGATTCATAAATGAAGACATCAATATTCCATATTTCCAAACTGTTCCCCCCCTCTCTTAATTTTTCTGGTGCAGCACAAGTAGGTTTTCTAATTCTCTGGTGGTTTCCTTTATTAGAAAGGTATACTGATCCATATTGTTGACCTACATGACAATATTATAGGTTATAAAAAAGATTTAGTGTTTTGAACCTTTGCACTATTCAAGCTCCGAAGTCATTCTGGGTGGGGATCAATTTCAATTATACTTTTACGGCTTACATAATGGAGAGGGTGGGGGCAGCCCAGGAAGGGGAGCGGGGGCAGCTGGAGGCCCTGGGCACTTGCTCCCCACATGCATGCTGCTCCTGACCCCCACTGACATCTGTGTCACCACCCACAGCAGAGGGTTCATGGCAGTACACTATGTGACCAGAGTCGTTAAGGACAGATGAGTGTTCCAAATCCAGGTAGCCTTTCTCATAATGTGTCCACTGTAGGAATCCTGGGCAAATGGGTGGTAAAGAAGAGCCAGACTTTTATTCCTTTAACTAACAGCAGGGTGTTGGGTGTAGCAAAGTTTGGTTAAATAACTGAACGCAGAAGCTCATTCTCTAAAGGGATAAAATCCGTTGGAGCCCAGCTCCTGTGCGCTGCCTTTGACCTTAGTTTCTGCTGGGAGGTAGATTACCCAGGCGTGCTAACTGCTCACTTAGCCTTTCACCTCCCCGGGTCTCGTTGACTTAAGACCAAGGGCCTAACCGGCCTATGCTCCCTCAGACTCAGTCTACCTCTTTCCTCACTTTGCTGGGATAGAGGCCTATTCCTCTGCTAAAATAAGTTTCCATCATCTTTAAGTCATGATATACTTGGAAAAATATTCAAGCCCCTTTCGCTGGCCCTGTGGTCCTCGCTGCCCTTCCTGAGCCTGGCTCAGCCCACTCAAACCAGCTCCCTGCGCTCCGGCCACACGGTTTCTCTTAGTAAAATGGCTTCTCTCCCCGTACACCTGACCCTCTTCCCCTCCAAGCCTTGGTGCTGCTCTTCGTTTTACCAGAAACATCTTTCCCACTTTGTCTATAAGACTCTCTCCTTCATTCTCAGACCAACCAATCCTGACCCCCTTTGATTAGCCAAACCACCCTCAGCCACCCTCATTCTGCACCGGCTGGCCTGTCTCCTTTGTATCCCCTAACTTCATTCTGCTATTTTGGGTGTCTGTTTGCAAACCAAGTCCCTGCACCAAATCCACACTTTTAGGATGACATTGTGAGATTTTAAATCACAGATATTTATTTTCCTGTCTTTCCTGCCTATGGAGCTGTGGTAAGTGAGGGGCAACGGGGGGGGGGGGGGGCTGGGGTAATGCTTTAAAACCTAGCTGGCCCATGCTCTCAGGAACGGGTGCAGTGACCACTCGCAGAGCTGAGGTCAGCACAGCTTCTCAGAACAGGAGAGGAGCTTGGGCAGGACGGGGCGAGGAGCCTGCTGTCCCCACCCCACCGAGGCAGGGCAGGCTTCTCCCAGAGAACAATTCCAGTTCTGCTCCAATTCCAGGACAGAGTCAGAGCTGCCAATTCCACGCCATAGACAGAGCTGTGGTCATTTTATTTTGAATAACTTAGTGTTACTGAGCACCCACCATGGGCATAAAAATATTGCACCAAATATTCAGAAGCTACCCTATGATTTTGAGCAATACACTCAGAGGTAACCAGAAGTATAACTTGCTGTGGTGAGTTGTTAGGTAAGGGCAGTTAAGTGTCAGGGCCAGCTTCCAGAAAGGAGCATGCTCATTGGTGTTTTTGGTTTGATGCCACTTTTTCAGATAACGGGAAACTGCCACTGGCAGATGATACTACTCAATATAAGTGTCCCTTCATATCCATGGGTTTCCCATCCTTGGATTCAACCAACCCCATTTCAAAAGCAGTATTTTCACATTCTCAATTTCAGATTCCCAACCACAGGTCAAAAATACAGTTTTCAGGAAAGCTGGGATGGGTCAGCAGGTAAAGCACTCGCTTTGAAGCCTTGGGGACTGAGGATTGAATCCTGACCCTGGCCCATGTGGACCCATATGCTGAACTGAGGTGTGCGTCCCATGCCAGAGGCCCCCAGTTCGGTTCTTGGACCCTGGTTCAGACCCTGGCTTGAGGGGCCATGCCTCCCATGTGGGAGGCCCCCAGCCTAGTTCCTGCCCTGCGTGGCCCCCACCCACCTGTGTGGAACAAAACCATGCCCAAAACTGATGATGTACAACTATGGAGACTGCTCTGGGCCCTCCCCCTTCTCTCTGTCTCTTTCTGCCTCTGTCTCTCTCTGTCTCTCTGTCTCTCTGTCTCTCTGTCTCTCTCTCTCTCTCTGACTCTGTCAATAAATCTTTAAAAAATATATACAGTTTTCAATCTGTAGTTGGTTGAATCTGTGGATGTGAAGGACAACAGTAGTTAAGTTTGGGGGTCGTCAGAAGTTATACCACGGATTTTTGACTGCGCAGGGGTGGGTGCCCCTAACCCCTGCATTGTGCAAGGGTCAACTGTATAAACTTCTTGAGGCCAGAGATTTAGACTGTCTTTCTCATTGTGGTGTGTCCTGGCACCTCAAGCAGTGCCTGGCTCCCCTCCTCCATATGCATTCAGTGAATAAATAAATGATGCATGAGCACATTATATAGAAGAATGCTGTTTTGAGGGAAGAAGTGCATATCAAGGGTTTTCTTCCTCCTCTTGGCCAACATGACATTAGTAATTAAGACACAGGCTTGAAATAATGATAACCAGAATATGGCTTGGGTTTACTCACTGGAATTTATCAGATCTGCTAGGACCTCATTCCTACTAATTCAGGTATGGGCATCCTACTGAATCGCTAGGACCACATGTAAAGTTGTGGCTCGAAGCAGAGCGTTGGGGCTGCAGCCCTCTGCTGGGTCTCTCTGCTGGGTTGTACATCTGCGCATGCTCAGTAGAAGGGGCGGGCCGGCAAGTCCGGGCTCAGTGACATGCGTGGAGCATGTGTTCTCAATTACACTCCATTCTCTACAGCCCCAAGTGACCCCATTCACCCAACCGTGGTCTGCAATCTGATTCATGTTCTTATTTTAAAATGCTATCAATAACCTTTTGCTGGTTTGGCCTCAATCTCCTAAGAAATGCACAAAACAGAAAAATCACAGATCTTCGAAGTGCTGGAATCTTAAATGATGTAGATAAGGAATAATCTCTCTCATTTCATTCTTTCTTTTAATCAACTGAGTTCATTTGCATACTCATTTTTATTTGGATACGATGACTGTGAAAATTTCAAGCATAATCACTTACAATTTTGCTGAATGGCATAATGTTCTGGATTTTCCAAAGAGAAGAATACAATGCCTTTGGCTTCTATAGCATCCATATTCTGTGCCATTTCTTGTTTTTTCTCCTGTTCTTTTTCCTATCTTTTGGCAATATCAGTATCATCTCTCTTTGGTAAATTTGAAGTCATCATTTAATTTCCAATAGAAAAAAAAAGTTACACCTAAAATAATTTCAATTCTCAAACACGCTTTTCAAAATGAACATGCCAAAAAGTCAAAGTTATATTCAATAGAAAAGACGATCAGCTCAGAATGCTTACTTTCTGTTCATTTCTTAGGTTCCTAGTTTAATAATTTTGGCAATATTAATTTATCACACCCTCAGTTTGGGCTTAGCCGGGGCAATTTAATAAATGACCAAGCCTAAAAATTCAGGTTAAAATTCTCATTTAGGAACTTACATTTTCTGGATTAATTGTCCACATGGGCCAAGTAAGTTGAGTAAATATGGTTCTGTTCAACCTTTCTGAAAGCAAAAAGGGTCCTTAATTCAGGATCCCCACACTTATGTCACACATTTGTGTTCCTCTATTAAACCGTTTATTCACTCATGGTGAATGATGTTGTATGTGGCCAAGGCAGGGAAAACAATATGGACAAGAGAAAGTAGAAATCTGGCCTAGAGCGGGCTGTTCAGCTTCCTCCTGTCTGTCATCACTGCAGCTGGGGGAGAGAAGGGCAGGAGAAACTACCACATTTTTCTGTGTATAAGAAGACACTTTTGTCTAAAATGGTTAGACCAAAAATTGGAGGTCGTCTTATACACGGGAGTAACCCATGTATCAATTTCTTAATGTTGGGTTACAGAAGTAGGGGTTGTCTTATGCACTGGGGTGTCTTATACACAGAAAAATGCAGTACATTCTTTTCAAGGTTGGAATTTTTTCCTAATCATTTAACTTTTGAGAAAGAATCAATTAACACTGAAAAGTAATATCCTTTCAAAATGTTTAAGTTTCAATTCTCTTCCTAATCAACTAAAGGGTGTCCCAAAATTCACACAAGATTTGAATTTTGCGTCATTTGTGCGGTAAAGTGTTGCCAACGAAAAAAAAGACAGCGTGACAGCTGACAGTTCAGGGTTATTAAAAATGGAGGCTACACAAAAGAACAACACATTTTCATTGTTGAGCAATGAAAATGTACAATTTTTTATTATAAACCTGTGTTTTCTATCAAAATTACTTCTTGCATGAATTTTGGGACACCTTTTACTTATATGAGATAGGTGAGGACTGTCTGAAAAGTATCCAGCCATGTCCTACGAAAAGCAGAGCTGTCTATGGCTGTATTTTTTCTGGACCGCGTTCATGTATAGTTATCTGGAGTTAAACAAGTATACACACCTATATAGGGTATATATGGTTGTTTGGAGCTACCTGGGGCATATATGGTTATCTGGCGTTACGTGGGGGATATACAGTGACTCAAAGCCTGCAGTAGATGTGGGGGGTGGGCAGAAGGGAGGGCAGAAATGTGCCAGCACATTTCAAAACTGAAGGAATGTAACATTCCTATGACCATCTCAATGTGGGGGGGGGGAGTCTTTGCGGGGAGCACATTTTGATTAATAGTATTTTACTGCTAATTTAGCTTCTTAGCACTCCGTTGCCCAAAGGATCTGGTAGTTCCAGTTCCAACAGAAACAAGACTTCCCCTCCACAAAAAAAAACAAGTCAATGATTTTACAGATTCCAATGGGTGTCTTTCAGGGCAGGAAGTCAAAACCCAGGTGAGCGGCTTCGGCGGCTGCAGAGGGGGCTCACCCGCAGGGCGGGCTGACCTGCGGGGAGAGGCCTCTAGATGGTGCAGGTGAGTCTGCAGCGAGGGAAAGCCCCTCTGGAAGGACTGAGTTTCGGAACTCGCAGACAGGAGGGAACAGCCCAGAGAGAGTTCCCAGGACGCCCTTTGGAGGCGAAGAGAAGCGGGGCTGACAGCAGAGCGGTGCCTCGCCCCAGGCAGCTCCGCGGGCCCCCAGCATCTGCTTCTGAGAGCGCTGCCCAGCCGCCACCTGTGAAACCTGGTGGCCCAAAGCAGGACCGCGCCTGGCATTCTTCACAGACCATCTTCCTGCTGGGATTAGAAGCTGACCCTCCAACAGGGTCCAGGTAAGCCTGGGTCCTTCTCTTTGGTTTCCTAAGCTCTTGGGCTGTGCGTGTGGCTGAGGTGTCAGGGGCTGCAAAATAGCCTGGGTGCATTTTTGAAATGCGTGTCATATTTGGGTTGCGTTTGAACAAGCTTTCCCGATTCCTGTGCGTCTGCGCTGCTCGTTCTAAGACCTGAGATTGTTCCTTTGTTTTCAGGAAAACATAAGAACCCCTATTTTGCTATGTGGTTCGTGCGCCAAACTTGTGTGTACTTAGCAGGGTTTAAGATTTGGCCACTAGGACAATGGGTGTCTCCAGAGAGCGCGAAAGTGTGTTTCTCACATTCGTGCCGGAGCCGGGTCATGCAAGCAGCAAGCAGCTGGGACATTAGCTGGGCTCTATACCTGCGTCCCACCCCCGAGTGGCCTAAGAGACCTTTCAGGTGTGGCTTTGAATCTGTCTGAGACCTGAGGTCATGACCCTGTGTTGTGTGGCAGCATGAGGGGTAGGTATGTATTTCTGATGATTGAGACTTTCAAGGGGCGCCTCTTGCCACTCTGACAGATCATGGAGTAGTGTGCGCTCTTGCACGAGACGCGGCTCTGACTTCCCTGCACACTGCAAGCAACCGCTCTCGCACAGCGGAGGCTACGGGGCAGCTGGGCAGAGAGGACAGCAGGTGAGGGTTTGAGAGGGACAGCTAAAGCAACAGGGGTGGGGAGTGAGGTGACACATCAGCAGAGCAATTGGACAGAGTGGATGGGATAGAGATATGAGAGGATGGGAATGAAGATCAGAGGGAAGAAGGGGGCAAACAGAGGACGGCATTCCACTTCCTCTGCTTTCCAGCTAGCCGCCTCGCTGTGGTTCTGACATGGCACTTTGGAGACACATCTAACCAACTGTGAAACTGCAGCTAATTCAAAATACTAAAGAGGTAAAAAGGCCAGAATGGACTAAAAGAGAAAAGAAATCAATTCACGTAATTAAGATAGAGAATATCTCATGCCCAACTTGATGCTCTGAGGTTTCTAAGCCATCGCCACGTAACAACCTTTAAAGTTACATGTTGGCAGAGTCTACCAAAAAGAGAGTTAGTCATCAAAGGTGGGAAATTTGCATTTGTCCTGCGGCTGGTCCACATGTGCCCTTCATCACTGGAGGAGAAGATGGGGGCCCCAGGGATGATCAGCTGAGATCTCTACCGTCTCCCCACCCCTAAGGGAGCCAGGCTGTACTTACTCTTACTAACTTCTGACGGCACATTTGGAGAGTAACCCTAGAAGCACATGTCTCTGGGAGAGAAAAGTAAATAAACTCTCCCTGAAATGTTAGATTTTTCACTCTGGGCCCTACTCAGCTTCTAAAAGTAAACAGGGTTTTCATTTTGTTGACGACACGTATTTTTGAAGCTCAGAAGTGTCAGGCCTCACCCTCTTCTCTGACGCGTCTCTGTGTCTCTGAACCCATCCCGGAGCTTGCCTGCCACAGGCTGCAGCAGCCCAGTGTTTGCTGGGGAAGTGAAGACAGACCTGGTCTTGTTCTCCCATTCCCATGTCACAGAGCACAAAACCTAGTTGACGCTTTTAACTGGGGAGCATCTCCTCGTCCAAGTTCCATAGGTCTTAAAGGACCTCAGAAGCCGGGTCACCTGAGTCTCCTTCACAGGTTCAGGTGAGTGAGTTTTAAGGTTTCCAAAAAAATGGAATCCATTCTCAAGGAAATGCCCAAGAACCCAGCTTCAAAGACTCAGGAATGTTGGAAATTCAAACACAGTAGCTGTAAACAGGATGGTGTTTTGAAAGCTAGCCCGATGACAAAACAGCTCAACCCTCAGGGGGTTCCCTCCCCACTGGCTCAAGGTCCTGCCTGCACACACCTCTCAGCAGCTTTCCTCCAGGCCCTGGTTTTCTCAATTATCCTAGAGACACCTGCCTGCTCATTCCTTTGATGCTGTTTTAGGCTCTGCCTAGGTAATTCCACCCTAGGTAATAGCATCATTAATTAACTTACATTAAGCACACTTTGCACATTAGCTCAATTAGGAAACAAAGGCCCAGCCCCTGCCTCTGAGAGTGTAGCCATAACAACCTACCATGCTACCCTTAATTTGCATATGGTGGAAGATGTCCTTTCATTTGCATATTGTGGACAGACCTTTCATTCAATCCCCAATTATTATTTTCCTAAAAAATAAAGGAAAAGGGATGCTGGGATAGCTCAGCAGGTTGAGCACTTGCTTTGCAGCCCCGAGGTCTGAGGATGAGGTCCCAGCTCCAGCCTGTGCAGACCCATATGCTGAACTGGGGTGTGCTTCCCATGTGGCAGGGGCTAGCGGGGGGGGGGGGGCAGTTCAGTTCCTGCTGTGGTGAGCTTCCATGTAAGAGACCCCCAGCTTGCGTGGGTCTGCCTCCCACGTGGGAGGCTCCCAGCCTGGTTCCCACCCTGCGCAGCTCTGTGCCCACCTGTGTGGAATGAAACTATGTCAAAAAACGAATGGTGTACAACTATGGAGACTGCTCTGGGCTCTCCCCCTTCTCTCTCTGTCTCTATCTCTCTCTGTCAAAAACAATAAAATAAATCTTTAAAAAAATAAAAAATGAAGGAAGAGGAGATAAGCTTATGTCCAGCCATCTAACCTCTCCCCTACATTTTGATAGCACTTTACAAAGCATTTTCTGTATTTTCCAAATGAGGAAATGGAGGCTTAGAAAGGTTAAGTGACTTGTCCAAAGCCATATAGCTAATAATGATTATGATGCCAATGACAGCGGGCATGGGTTGCATACCTCCCATGCCCAGGCACTGTGCTGTGTGACTTGTAATTAGGACTAAAACTAGAACCTTGTTTCCTGCCTCAGACTGATAGGTTTGCCTCTGTTAGGGTGACAGGAGAAGGTGCCATGACAGCCGTCGGGTAAAAGTAAGGGTAGAATGAGTAAATGCTCCCTTTGTATATCTCAATTTTTCAGGGTTGGGTCAACCCAGACATCACATTTTGTGCTGGCCTCTTGTCCTCATCAGAGGCAAGGGCTAAAGAGCAAACAATTTCCATTCCATTCTTTGTGAGCTATCCACAAATCAAGGATTGGTAATAGAAGAAATGCAGTGGAAAATATGACATTGCTGTATATAGTGTAAACATCGTCGAATATAGGTAATTTTAGGTGGTCCAATCTAATACAGTCTAGCAACTAAGAGAAATGGCTTTTGGGGTTCAGGAATCCCAATAACTCTTGAGCCTTTGTTAGCACACACAAATGAGACCAGACTTAATTTTTCATCATGGTCTGTCGTGAGGTAGTGCGAACGCATGGCCCAAGGGTTGTCAACCCTATGTAACCAAGGCTAAGGGAAAAGCTTAGCCTGGGTCTTGGCAGAAGGGTGGGCAATTTATCAGATCGTGTATAAGGGACTTCTACAATCCAAGGTGTCCTCAGTCCCAGAGTCCTCTCTAGCACATGGTGGGCACTCCATGAAAACGTGTCCAATGAATGAATGGGATCCTCTGTGACAAAAAAAAAAAAAGTCACCCGTTGTTTCAATCACATAGTGGGGGAAAGGGGCTACCCGAACACCTAGGTATCCTAAGTCGACAAGCAAGCAAATTCCAGTTAGCAAAGCTACCCTCTCTGGGTGCAGGGACACAAGTTATTTCTGAAAGGCTGGATAGCCAGGGAGGTCAAACACAGAGTTTGGCCACATGGCAGAATAGACACAAGCTGGCGAAGCTGGAGACCCTCACCCTCTGCCCAGGTCCTCCTGAAGTTCCCTGTGCACATAGTTACGCCCTTAACTAACCAGGAGGCCTTTGTTTTCCGTTTCTGGCAAATCAGAAAATGGGAGGTTGGTGGGAAGTGGTAATGAGCCTTGCATAGGGTGATGCACTTGCGTGGGTTAGCCACAGCTATGTCACCCAAGTCATTTCACCAGCCAGTAAATCAGACTGTGCTCTGCACATGCCAGGAACATGCCGTAGTTTGAGTCCTGATGGAATCAGTAAGCAGACCAGTAATAGTCACAAGCGCATTGTCAGTACTAATAACAGCAAGGCCTGGGGTGCCTGGAAGCTAAGCTGAGCTGCGGTATTTCTAGATCCCTTAAGATTGGTACTGTTAAATGATACCACTAAACGGCTGGATATAAGCAACTAAAAGGTGAGCCCAGATACTGAAATAAGGTATTAGTCTCCTGCAAATAATAGGGAGCTAATTCTGCCAACAACACTTTAATCCTTATAAAGCACCTTCTTGGGATATGAAGAAAGACACAAATCTAGAGTGCAAATGAAAAATGAGAGGTCACAGTTTTGACAACCATCAGATCATTACCAAATCTTTTCTCTTAAAATGTCCATGTTGCCATATTTCCAATTCTACATTCCTTAAACTTCATGCACAGGAGAGAGAGGGAGGTAGGATTAAAACATGAGTTTTAATATACATTCATTCGACACATCGTTCCTGAGGCTCTGCGGCATGCAGGCACTGTCCCTGGTGTAGTGACAGAGCAGTCCCATGGGTGAGAGCAAGCACCCCTCTTTGTAGAATCTACATTCTAAGTAGAGAGAAGCCATAGTACACAGATAGAATGTAACTTCAGAAAAAGTCAACACCCTAAAGAAACAAATAATCAGGATAAGCAGAAAGGAAGTGCTTGGGGTGGGAGTGAGGGGGACCTCTGGGAAAGTGATATTTGAGTAAAACCTACATGATTGAGAAAGTGAGCCAAGCAGAAGCACTGGGGTAGGGACGCACCTGAGACATCCCAGCATCAGCAGGAAGGTAGCATGGCCACAACAGAGGGAAAGGAAGAAAGAACAGCAGGAGATGAGTGAAGGAGCAGGAGCCAAAGCATGCCAGGATACAGGCTATGGTAGAGTCCAGGCTTCCGCTGAGGGTGTTGGGGGGGCAAGTAAGACTATACATTAACTCTTGGCAGAAGTTCAGCCATGACAGTTGATGCTCCATGTTGTCCTAGGGCCAGCAGCGCCCATAGCACTCCAGTTGTTATGCTGTAGACTCTCTGGAACTCAAGCAACCAGCACGCTCAAACAACTGGCATTAAAAATCGAAGAAACAATACTACATGGATCCAGCATGGGTGCCAGTTAATGAAGAGTCTACTTACATTTATCCAGCATCTACCAGTCCATGTGGGTGCTGGTTAATTGAGCGTCTACTATAGTTTGAAACCCACACACAGTGGCACCTGCCATGAGTCGGATCTGCAGGTCGCCTCCGCCAGAGAGGGCTGGTCGGCTGCTGTGCAGAGGAAGACAGGCAGCAGGAGAAGCTGGCAGGGCCATGGAACAACCCCTTTCCATCCAACATCTGTTGTCTTTGCAGTGAACAGATGGCAAAGGGGCCCTTTCTGAGACGAGCTTTAAAGACTCCAACTTGAAGCACATACTTACATTTTTAAATGGCTCAAACTCGGAAGAAAATGCTTTGACGCTACATGCTTGTAGAGTCAAATATCGTCTTCTATTCCTGTGCAGCCCTCCCCCCTCCCCACTCCCCCCTTCCCATAGTCAGCCTAGAGCCCACGGCCTCAGCGTGGAGACAGATGGAGTGGGGCAGGTGGAAAAGCGCTGGCAGGTTCAGTTAGGGAGCCTCCTGCTCCGGGTGTGCCCCTGGGGACCGAATTGGGAGACGGATTTCACACTCGGTTCAGCACGCCAGAGCCGTTCCTGTTCATGGCACACAGCCCTAGGGAGAACCCTGGCTGCTCTGCCCCATCCAGCACGTGCTGGCCTGCACCTGGCAAGTTCAATTTCCTTCCAAGTTACAAGACCATGGAGATCAATGAGGCAGGGAGTCAGCCTAGCGGAAGAGACCCTGTCTCTGAGGAGCCCAGGGCAGTGAGAGCACATGGAGGTGTCATGAGGGAAGAGCTTGGCACCTGGTTGGGCTCCGGACACTGTACACGAAGGCCCGAGACCACGGCGGGTGGTTGGATGGGTTGCAAACATCTATTGGTTTGGCTGATTTTGTTTACCTAGTAGACATGGCTTTATGGTTGTAATATTTTGATGGAGGCCTGTGTTCTTGCATCACAAACATTTCCAAAATTCTAATTCTTAAAAACATTGAAATGCGCTGCGCTTTCTTAAAGGCTTCTCAGAGGATTCTTCAAGGTTCGTTTTCTTTAAGATTTAATCCTTACTAATGGCTGGAAATGGCTGTTCCTAGAACTTCCTGCCCATAATGAAGAAAATCAGTCAGGATGGACACTTTGAGGATGTGGCTGTTTCAGCACTCCAACCTCTGCAGAAAGCCACCAACTCCAAGTGGTGCAGCGAGAAAGGGGTGGTGGCAGCTGGGCATAGAGTAGCATTCGTAAATGGCACAAGTCAACCGTGTGCATCATTAGATTTGCAGCGTGGTTTTCTGCTGATGGATTCCTTTATAGGTGATAAAATTTAAATTCAGCAGAACCCTTTTAACGTGCTAGCTCACTCCTAGAGAGAGAAGCACCCCTGAGCTATTTGAACACACCACAGTCCTTGGATTCATCCAGATGGTCTCTCACAGAGGCCCTGTTCCTACGGTCACTGTGATCTGAGCAAATGTCTTGGTCCCTCTTTAGCATTCATGCCAGCAATTTTGCTCCTCATTTTATGGACTGAAGGGACCAAGGCAGGGATGAGATGTTCCAGTGCCTTGGGACACTTGGTTTTGAGTCAATGCTGAAAACCAAGAGACCAAACTTTCTGCAAAATTGCTGCCAGTTGGTTTCCAACGGGAAGTTTCCACATGAAAGTCATTATCCAAACAGACCACACACAGCTAGCTCTCTGACTCGACTTCTAAGACTGGCGTGTGTGAGGGAAACGGTGCTTGAGAATATTACCGTGATGATTATCAGAGTTGTTGCTTTTGAAGGCAAATATTTATTTTGCGAAGATTGCAAAACCAAGAACAGTAGAATGTGAAGCTCTTCCTTGTGTTTACAGAATAAACAGAATTGAGACACTGACAAATGCAGTGTCCCTTTCTCTCTGAGTAACTGGCTGTTGGCCTCCGGTGGCATCAATTAAGTAAGAGCAGGGGCCTCTGGAGATGCAGGCCTTGGTCAGCTGAGCATATTTCCCCTCGCCCCTGGTTCTAGTCGGGAGATCGGGGGCTCCCTGAGTGTAGGCAGGACAGTGGGTTTGCGGGGCCATCCTTCCTGTTTACCCTGGTGGCCTGAAGGATACTTCTGCAGGGTCTCTCTGGGTGTTTTCTTTGTTATTAAGAAATTAGAGAGGCCACTGTATTTGCCATAGATCATGTGCCCCAAATCTTGCTCAAGGTTTTGTAAGATCTAAAAAAAATGGAAGAAAACCTGGTGCCTGTTCTTATGGCCCACAGTATCAAAAGGAAGAAACAGGACAAAAAGACGCATTCACACAAGAAATTGAAATAACAGCACTTACGAGAATGCACTGCATTGTAATCAGTCTCTTCAATGGCTGTGTCCTCTAGCACCTGAACTGCTCTCTCTCGGAAGAGGAGGAGCGTGTCTGTATAGAGGGTGCCCCCAGCCTCTAGCACCTAGCACATGCCTGGCACATAGTAGGTCAATAAATGTTTATATAACTCAATCTTTACTGGACACTTGTCACCTTCAAATGCTTTCATTTAATCTGCCTAACAATCCTGTAACCTAGAGATTATTTCACAAATGTGCAATTAAGGCTCAGAGAGGTGAGATGGTTTGCCCAAGAGCTCTCTCCGGTAGGTGGCAGGATTCCAACCCAGGTTCGTGGACTTCAACTTGGTGTCTTTTCCATGGGCTCCTTTGGAGATCTGATCTGGGAGGAGGTGTGCTGTTGAAATTAGATTCAAGCTTAACTTTGTGTCATAACCATTTCAGGGGTAGGGCACAATTTCTACCTAGATAGTTGTCTAAAACCGCAGGCATCTCTGAGCTCCCCAGATCCCTCAGCAGACACCCTTGCTGGCTGGACCCCGCAGCCTGCTCAGGTGTTCATTGGGGCAGTCAGAGGCTGGCAGCGGGGACAGAAAACCTTCTTTCTCTTTCTGCTCCCCCAAGGCCAAGAGCAGACCCAGCAGCCTCACAATGGCAGTGTCAGGGACACAGGACAAGCCATGTCTAGCACTTCAGTGGCCCTTCTTCTCCGCCAATGTTGGGCTGGACATCCTATTGGGTTTGAATTAGAGTGGGCATGACCACAGGAGGCAGGTACAGCGTGGGAAAGCATCTTGCAGGTGGGGACAGTGTAACAGGGTAGGTAGGAGCACAGTCTCAGCATCTGACAGACATGGACCCAAATCCTGGCTCCTCCATGTGCTGATGATGGGAAAGGATAATAGTATTCCCTCATGGGATTATTATGTGAATCTTAACGTGGTGAAGCAGCCAAAGCACTTCGAACAGGATAGGGGCACATCGTAAGTCCTGCCAATACTCCGCACTCATGGACTGGATTTAATATGTCAGCGAGGTCTCTACTTATCAATCATTTACTTTGGTTTTGAGAAGATAAGTTCATCTGATGTGTCCTTCCTTCCTTCACACAGTCTATTGATTTGGCCAGGATCCTGAATACCAATAGGACCCTGCAATTAAGTGACAGCAACACCAAGGAGGACAGGACAGGGTCTCTGAGCCCCCTGGATCCTGGTGTTTCCTTGCCACCCCCCACTAGTGACATCTCTGCCACATGCTGGCCACACAGGCCTTCCTGCTTCTTTTCACCCTAACAGCAAGGCGCCACACCTGCTGTTCCTTCTACCCAAAATGCTCTTGCCCAGGATCTCTGTGTGTCTCACTCATTCCTTTCAGGTCTCTGCTAAAAAACTGACTTTATCACAAAAGCCCTCCCTGGCCCCACTCTGTATAAAGTGTCAGCTCCCACCCCCAAACTTCTGTGCATCGCATTGATCACTCGATGACCTATCATACACAAACATAAATATCATCATATGTATGTGAGCCTAAACTTGGTGGATAACCAACAAATCTTTGTTTAGAAACATGGATCATTGTGGAACCCACAGTCTGGCGTGGCTGCCAGAGCTGGAGAGGGGGATTTCCTCCTGAGTGCTTGTGTGAGAGCATCACCGGGAAGTTTCACTTTCTCCTCCCCTACAGAGGTTTCGGGATGTGACTCTCACGAAGCTTTCTGGGATTCTTTCATTGCAAATCTGCCGGGAATCAGTGAAGCAAATAGGGAAGAGGAGGAAATGAGCTGAGGTTAAAGAACAACTAGGAGACATCAACATAGTTGGGTTTCAGGTTAAGAGCCCAGAAAGTACCAAGTGACTGACTCATCCCCCTACCCCCACACCCACCCCAGGAAAACTCACAACAGCTCGTGGTATGTGTGGTGTCCACATTTATCACACACACTCACAGCAAGCTTTGGAGGCCAGTTGTCCTGTCTCTGTCACAGGTGGTAGGGTGACAGTCCCTGCCCCCCCAGTCCCACAGGTCCATAGGGTCCCTGCCACCTCACATGGTGCAAGTCAGAGGTCAGGCATGGCAAGGGGCCCATTGGGTGACAGTTTATGTCAGGTGGTCAAAACGTAGAGACTATTCAATGAACCAATCATTCTAGGGGTGAGCAGGGCACAGGGAACCACAAGTTCTCCTTCCTGAACATGCCTTTGTGGCGTTGGCCTGTTGATCACTGTTCCCTGGATTCTGCAGAAGTCCTCAGGGTCTTCAGTTCTTGCCATCTATCTCCTTCATGATGAATCTAACCGTGGGTGGGAGGCAGGAGGCGGCTCTTCTTCTCCTCAGCCCTGGGTCTCCACAGCCTTGCTCAGCTTCCTGTAGCTGGGTCCCACCTTGTGGGATTTCTTCCGCACCCTCCCCTCCCTGGTTCTTGTTCATCAAGTTTTGGATAAACAGCTCCTCTGAACTGTGCCGTCTCTGCTCCAGAATTCCTGGAGTGTGGGATGCTTTACAATCACCACCCCCATCCCCAGCTGCTGTGGGCTGCTGTGAGGTGTGTGTGTGTGTGTGTGTGTGTGTGTGTGTGTGTGTGTGTGTGTGTGTGTGTGTGTTGCAACAACCAAAATAGCTTGGGATGTGGCTGGGACCAGGCTGGGGAAGTGGGAGCAGTGAGGGGCAAAGGGCAGCCTTGTGTAGGAGGGGAAGGTTTTGAGGGGGCAGAGGTTCACCTAATGGATACAGCCACTCTGGCGCTCCCCTTCCCCAGTGGGTGATAGATTTACTTTCTGCATATCTGGAGTCTAAGCTCCAGGTTCTCCTTTAACCACCAGCTGGGTAGGGCTGTTCCTTAGGCACGAGTTAAATGGGAGGCATAAGGAAGAAATGCAGTGAGAGGGGCCTTGGCATCATTCGTGTTGCATAGTCCCGCATCTGTGCGTCTTCGCTAAACCTTGTTTTCTATGACACTGAACATTTGGAAGTTGGCACTGCTCCGCTTACTAATACACACCTGAGTCAGAAATGTCTGCTCCTTGCACACCCCTGCCCCCTGATGAAAACTCTTGAGAGATAATGGTTTCCTTTTGGGAAGCTTTCAAATTGTATTCATTTGCGTTTACATTATCTGCTTCCTTCTGCTCTGTGCATGGATTCTTCTCCTGGTGGGTTTAATGTAACCAAATTTGCAGTTGTGCTAACAAATTCAGTGACACCCTCCTGCTTTCAGGATGGAATTTTCTCTCTTTTCTCTGGCTTTACTGGTAGACTATCTCCATCCTGAAGCAATCCCAACGTTAGGCACTTTTTGGTGTCCCCTTTGCTTCAAAACCTACTTCTTCTAGGGACACTGGGATAACTCAGTGGTTAAGCGCTTGCCTCACAATCACAAGGTCCAGGGTTCGATTCCTGGCCCTGGCCCATGCAAATCCATATGCTAAACTATGGCACCAACTGGTAACTGCTGGATGTCTCTTAGGTGAAGGTTTCTTCCTCCCCTGTGAGAGGCCCCGGCTTGGTTCCCACCCTGCACAGCCCCACATCCACCTGTGTGGAATGAACCATGTCACAACTAATGACGTACAACTATGGAGACTGCTCTGGGCTCTTCCTGACCTTCATGCCTCAAAATAATTAAAAAAAAAATTTTTTTTTAACCATTTTTTCTAATCAGACTTTACTGCATTGCAGATTCTAACAAGTTAGTTCTAATATTTTAGTCAAAATTAATGATTTATAAAATTACTGTTAAACACAAAGCAACAACACAAAATACTTCTAGTGCTATCAACTTCAGCCTCTATTATGAGGCTCTGTGTGCATGCTGTAAACATGAAGAACCCCTGGAGGCCTACTCTTTAGCAATACATTGTGAAACTGAGTCTTTTTAAAAATATCACACACATGCAGATTGGCAAAGATATCCAGAAACTTCCAAGTTCAGTCTTTTTGTAATTTTTTTTTTTTAATGAGCACCAAACATTTAATTAGATTTAAGGAGAGACCCAGACACCTAATAAGAAGGTGATTATTGGGAACCATGGAGACGTGACGGGAATTCTAGACCTGGATAGTGTATGCCACCTCTTCAAACACCACTCCTGTACTCTGCCTAGATCCTTTTGTACTTCAGAGACCAATAATAGGTTTCAAAGAGCACTGGCTCTTCTCAGTGAAGACAGTAGCCCAGCAAGCCTTGCCCGGAGCCTTGACCCACACAGCTCAGAGTCTGATGAGCTTTGCTTGCCTCCCTGCCCTGGGCACTTCCCTGTGTAGAGGACCTCGGAACAGGAAGAATAACTTTGCATTGCATCCCAGCTTTATTGCATGAAAATGGTTGGGATTCCTGTATTAGAAATAGGCTCCTTGAGGGGGGTTATCTATATCTATAGATGCCATAATGAATAAGAATAAATACACGCCATTCAACTCTTTAGTTCATTATATAGTATAATGTCTTGCATTTAATAAAGGCTTAGAAAGTGATTCGTTTGTATGAATGAGAGATTGAGCAAGAAAAGAAAAAACAAGTGGTTTTCCCCCTTCTCACGAGGAGTTATACTGAAGCGCAGAAAAGCCCTAGTGGCCTTTCACAAACATGGAAGCCCATTCATTGTCACTGTCGGCTCTAAAGTCTTTTCATCACAGAGTGTCCTCCAGGTTTTCTCAGCAACTGAAACAGCAAAGACTCTTCTAATGAAAAGGTAGATGTGTGTCTTAGAGTTGAGGAAGCAAGTGTTGGAAGAGAGGACTTTCACATGCGCTAAGTCCATACTACCTGAAATCATTTTTCTATTTAAAGAACATTCAAAGCAGAGGATGCCAAGATAGCTCAGCAATTGAGCGCTTGCTTCTCAATCACAAGGTCCAGAGTTCAATTCCTGGCCCCAGCCTGTACCCCTCCACATGCTGAACTATGGCATAACTGATAACCACGGAAATGGCTCAGAGGCGAAGGCTCTCACCTCCCATGCAGGAGGCCCCTCATTCAGTTCCCACCCTGCACGGCCCCACATCCACCTGTGTGGAGTGAAACCATGTCACAACTAAGGATGTACACCTGTGGAGACTGCTCTGGGCCCTCCCTCCTCCTCCTCCTCCTCCTCCTCCTTTTTCTTCTTCTCTCTCTCTCTCTCTCTCTCTCTCTCTCTCCTCTCAAAACAATAAAATAAACCTTAAAAAAAAAAAAAAGGAACACCCAGGGCAGATTCCCCAAAGAGCCAAAGGTGAAAGGCCACCAGCTCTTAAAGGGGCAGCCCTGAGAAGCTCTGTGAGCAGACCTCTTGGCCAGAGGTCAAGGGCACTTTGGTCCACTTTGGCCTTAACCGTTCTGGAAAAGGCGAGGGCAAGCCTGTGATGAGCTAGCTGCAATATCAGTGCATAGCTGTCAGCCTGCTATCACAACACAGTTACCTCCATGAGTGTGAGTCCCTTCTTTCCTCCGCTGGGAAGTAACAGGTATTTCAGGAGATCTCAGGTATCTCTTTGCCTCGCCCAGTACCCACCTCCAGGTTTCTAATGCTATTCTCAAATAAAAGAGCCAGCGTTCCTTGGAGAAATGGCTCATCCTGGGGCTGGACAGGAGAAAATACAAGGTGAGCCTGGGTATCTTATAATGCTACAAGGCAAGGAAGTGCTCAGAAAAAATGGGGGCATGTCAACAGGACATAGGAATCAACTAAGAGTCCCCAACTGACCAAGCTGGAATACTTTAAGCAATAAACTGCATAAGGTAGTGTTGGATTGTAATCTAAAGTATAAAATAAATAGCCATAGAAATAAATGATTGAAAGAATGAATAAATTAGTGAATGGAGAAGAGACAAATCTCCCATACAGACATATTTGAAATAAATGAGCTGGATAGTCCCCTCTCCAGAAGGTAGAAAATAACTCCCCGACCCTTGAGTGTGACTACTCACGAGGACCTCCATCCAAAGAGGACAGGAGGGAATGGGAGAAAAAGTCATTTGAGGGGAAGCTGGGATGGTTTCGTGGGTTAAGTGCTTGCTTTTCAGCCCCGGGGACCAAGGATCGAATCCTGGCCCCGGCCCAGGTGGACCCATATGCTAAATTGGGAAGTGCCCCCAGTTCAGTTCTTGCTGGGGGCTATGCAGGAGGCCCCCAGCCCGGCTCCCACCCTGCGAGGCCCCTGCCCACCTGTGTAGACTGAAACCATGTCAAAAACTGATGATGTACAACTGCTGAGACCACTCTGGGACCTCCCTCTTCTCTCTGTCTTTCTCTGTCTCTGTCTCTCTCTGTCTCTGTCAAAAACAATAAAATAAATCTTTAAAAAGAAAAAATTAATTTGGGAGGGGAAAGCCTAGCAGACACTGCCTCAGCCAGGTGATCAAGATCAGTATCAATAGGGATAAGTCGTGTTGATAGTATGTACCCTTGATGTGATGTTATGAAAAGGACACTTTACCTCTGTGGTTTTCCTCCCCCAAACCCATAATCCATGAGAAAAACATCAAACAAAACGCAATTACGGACATTCTATATAACATGTGGCCAGCACGCCTCAACACTGTCAAGGTCATCAAAAACAAGGAGTATCTGAGAACATGTCACAGCCAAGAGGAGCCTAAGGAGACATAACAACTAAATGGAATGTGACCTCCTAGAGGGGATCGTGGGACAGAAAAAGGACATTGAGTAACAGCTAAAGAAATCGGAATCTAGTATGGACTTCAGTTAATGTAGTGATCTTGGTTCATCAGTTTTGACTAATGTATCATACCAGTGTAAGATCTTAACAGAAGGGAAAAGTACGTGTGAGGTATACAGGAACTCTCTGTACTACAGTTGCAACTTTTCTATAAATCTAAAATTGTTCTAAAAGAAAGGTTTATTTTCACAAGAATCCCTTGTTTAGTCTCAGATACTTCCTCTTTGCTTCTTGCAATTTTCCACCAGCCCCAGCCTGGAGCTAAAACCACCTCTTTGGAACACGTTCAGAGGTAGGCGAGCATGGAAGTCGGAAGGGGCCCTGGGGCCAGACCACCTGCATCCAGATCCTGCTCTTCCCTGTTGAAAGCTCAGTGACCTTGGGCAAGTTCCTTACTCTGTACCTCAGCTTCCTCCTCTGTGAAGCGGGGATAATAACACCTGCCTCGGTGAGGATTTCAGTGTATGTGGAAAATGCTGAGGACTGTGTGTGACATGTAGCACACACTCCATATATGTTGCTCCAATTCTCTTTTGTCACTAGGCTACTTGACAGTCTAAGTAATTTCTTATGACCTTCCAAGTTCGGAGCAGGGTGGATGTCCTGTCACTCTGCACCCCTGACCCTTGGCGTCATTTAAAGTTCTGAGATGCTGGCCAATGAGGCAGGGCCCTCGTGGCCACAAAATACAGAGCTGCTAATGATGAAAACCTCTCCCTTCTGAATGTCAGCCCTTCCTCACTAGGAGCAGTTTGGGTGGGAGGAGCCAGAGTCCTTGCCTGCAGGAGTGTCCCAGGGCTACGGAGAGCTGCTCCATCTTCCTACAACCAGCTGAGGGCTGCTGTGACTTCTCTAGCATGTTCTGGAATAATTTCATGGGAAGTCCTGCCTCTGTCTAAGCTCTCCCCAGCAGATCAGCCATTTGAATCTTCCCTGCCCTGCGCTGCCAGGCCTCTCTCTCAGACATCACGGCCCCGGGGTACTCCAAGTGAACAGTGCCAGGCTTTCTCTTGCTGGACCAATCAGCTCATGCCCCCTGTGCCATTCCCACCAGCCACCACTGGGCTCTAACCAGCGGCTTTTCCACCCTCCTTATCTCCTAGACCCCAAGCCCACGCCACCCAGCTCTCTCCCTGGCCTGTTGGTGCTGGTTGCCCACTTCCTGCCCTGGGAGCTATCACCTTGCTCCTGATGCTAGGGTTGGAGCCCGGTAATCTGTGCTTACATATCTACCCACACCTCCACTCACTCCTGCATCTAGGCCGTCAGCCAGCACTTAGGAGCACCTGCTGTATGTCAGGCCTAGGCTGGGCCCCCCAAACAAAGACCTGGGTCCTGTCCTCACTATGCTGGGCTTTTCCATTTCCCTCCCAAGCCACTGTCCTCCTGCCCAGGAGGCTACCCTGCCTGAAGTGCACCAACAGGCTCCTTTGCCCTCTAGCCTCCAGTTGGATGCGGCCAATAAGAAGCCCCTGGCAGGGGGCAGAGGGCAGAAGGAGGTTGGGGTCAGTCAGGGTATCCATGCCCACTAGCTCCCTGCACCTCAGTGCCTGAGGCCTATCTCTGGTTGCAGAGCCTCTCCCCACTCCCTTGCCCCTTCAGGCTTCGGGGAGCTAATAGCTCCTGGGGTGCTGTATCATCTCTTCTGCCCCTTGCCAAATGTCTACAGGCAATGTCCTTGCCCCTTGGGGCTGTCTCAGAGGAAAAAGCAGGTTCAGGGATGGGTGTTAGTTCTTCAGGTGATTCTCAGGTGCTTGAGGGAGGCTACAAAATGGTTGCCTGGATGGTCTAGAGCAGGAGTTCCCAACCCCCGGGCCATAGACTGATACCAGTCCGTGGCCTGTGAACAACCGAACTGCACAGCAGGAGGTGAGCGGTAGGCAAGCGAGCGAAGCTTCATCTGTATTTACAGCCGCTCCCCATCGCTCGCATTACAGCCTCCTATTAGATCAGTGGTGGCATTAGATTCTCATAGGAACTTGAACCCTATTGTGAACTGCACATGCACACACATATACATGCACACCCCATGCTCTTCCCTCTCCAACTGTGAAAAAATTATCTTCCATGAAACCAGTCCCTGGTGCCCAAAAGGTTGGGGACCGCTGGTCTAGAGGATGACTGAGTGACTGCCTCTGAGTCCTAAATCTCCACCAGAATCCTGGAAGGCTAAAGGCCACTGTGCAAACTGCAGGTGTTCAGTGCGTGTCTGGTGAGGTAGCATGGCAGGGGTAGAGGAGAAAAGCTAGAATTCCCAAGTAGAAGTTGTCACTCATTAGCTATGTTAAGTTCCATCTCGTCTCTGAATCTCAGTTTCCTTGTTGGTAAAATGGAAATGTCTACTTTTCACAGTATAGGTTGAAATAATGCTTATAAAGAAGGTAGCCCAGCATCTAACACATAACACACAATCAATAGGTGGCACCTTTTACTTTTACTATTGCTCTTATTTGGAAGATAAATGGGTAGGAAGGTTTTAGGTCTTCCTGAGGTGGAATGTTAAGCCTTTTGTGAACAAAGATGAGGCTTACAGCTCCATACTTAGTTGATAATGGATAAGAACTTAGCGCTGAAAGCATCCTAGGGCTTCATCTTGAACCCTTAGAACTTGTTGAGTAATATTTACATAAAAACAAAGACCAGTAGAGCATCCCAAATAGCCCAATGTTAAAGGGCTTTTTATGAGTAGAATGCTGATATTTTTATTTACTGTGAGGTGGAAGCCAAGCTTGCGGGTCCAAGCCAGGCATTCTCTAGTGTTTGGGGTCAGCTTGGAACTAGCAGCAAGCGACGGCTGCTCTGTGTAGCCCTGGGCTCCAAACAGGCTCTCTGGGAACAGCATTCGTCTTCTTCCTCCCCCAGAGGCATCAGGCACCTTGGCCAGTGTGGGGGAGAGAGACACTGAGTTCCAGCCAGCAGCCTCTGCTTGCGGGCTGGGACTGTTCCAGCGCGAAGCAGAGGCCAGGGCCTCTGATCCCTGCCAGAGGTCAGGCCCACGATGTCTCTGAGCAATAGGAAATGCGCTGTGCCCACTCCAGGCCTCTGGGTCTCCCTCGAGATGGAGTGGCTGCGGGACAGGGCTAATGGCTGCTTTTCTGTCAGCACCACCCTCCTTCCTGGGACAGCCCTGAGGAACCATCCAGCGTCTAATAGCCTGGTTTCATGAAACGCAGGGAGGTGGCCTTATAAACACCCAGTAAAGCACCTTCCTGGGAAATACCTTGGATTTGGGACATGGGGTGCTGTGTGCTGGGCGTGCCCAACTCAGAAAGCTCTCAATGAAAATTTGAGATGGCCGAGGGGAGAACCTTGCTAGCCAGAGCAGGGCAAATGGAGCACAGGTGAAGGATGAGACAGACAGAGCACCCTGGGCAGAAACTGGCCTTGCCTGCAGCTGTTCACCTTCTTTCTGGGTCTCAGCATCTGCTGTCTGGGCCATTGGCCATTATTTGGTCATTAACCAATCAACTGGGTGTTGCTTGTTTTTCAAATTAGCCAGACAAGCTCTCACTCCCGGGCAATCACAACCACAGCTACAAGACACGCAGAGGAGGGGAAAATCCATCCACCGTGTTCAGACTCTGGGCTTGCCAACACTTGGCATGCAGGGCCAGACATCCTGTTCTGAATCAAGGTTATAGTCTCTCTTCCGCTCGGCTGCCTCAGCCTGACCTGGCCCTGGCCCCAGCACTCCCAGAGCCTGGCAAGGTGGGAAAGAGCAGTGGCTGGAACCGTGGCTTGGAAGCCAGCCAGAAGGGCTAGGAGCATGCCTGAGGGGCTGGGAGAGAGGAGTGGGGACCCCAGCATGACTGTACGAGCTTGGGCTGGGTGACCACACTACCTCAATGCCCTGCCTCCCTCTGTATTTTGATTTCATCGTCAATGTCTGCATTAAATCCTAAGTTGCTAAAGAACTGAGGTCAGCATGTCTATTTACGTTCTATAGAACGGACGTGGTGCTACATGGTGGGGCCAAAATAGCAGAGGGCCCAAAGGCAACACATCCAGTTGCACAACAAACGACCTCAAAACTTAGCAACTTAAAACAACAGACCTTTACTGTCTCGGACAGTGTTTGAGGGTTAGGGTCGGTAGCTCTGCGGGATGGTGCTGGCTCCACGTCTCACAAATGGCTGCGCCATCTGAAGGGCAGGAAGAGGTCTCACATGCATGGCTGTTGGCTGGACCTCAGGTCCTTGCCGGGGGAGCCCCTCCATGGGCTGCTGGAGTGTCCCCACGACTTGGCAGCTGAGTGATTGGAGAGAGAACAGGAAGCTGCAGTGCCCTTCCTGACCCTGTCACTGAGGTTGCCTGCAGACACTTCTGCTCTTTTCCTCTTTGGTAGAAGTGAGTCACTAAAACCAGCCCACACTCACAGGGAGGGGAGGTAGGCTCTGTCTTTTGAAGGGAGTGTCAAAGAATTTGTGCCACATTTTCAATGCATGTCACACTGTCAAAGAATTTGTGTCACATTTTAAACCACCACACCTGCTTTTTAATGCTAGCTTTCTTTAACTTCTGTGTGACCTTAGACAAATCACTTCAAATCTCTAGTCTTCAGTTCCTCCTACTGTAAAATAATAGAGCTCACCTAAGAACTTCCCCTCAGCCCTTATGCCCTAGTATTTATTCATTCTCTGTGTTTATTTACTAAGCGTGTACCCAATTCTTTTTTTTTTTTAGATTTATTTTACTGTTTTGACGAAGGTTAGAGAGACAGAGAGACAGAGCCCAGAGCAGTCTCCATAGTTGTACATTGTTAATTGTGACATAGTTTCATTTCACATAGGTAGGTATAAAGCCACGCTGGGCAGGAACCAAACTGGGGCCTCCATATGGGAGTCAAGTACCTTCATCACTGTGGCATCCTAGTGGTTACCAGTTGTGCCACAGTTTAGTGTATGGGGTTTGCACAGGCTGGGGCCAGGATTCAATCTCTGAACCTCACAGTTGCAAGGCAAGTGCTCAACCTGCCAAGCTGTCCCAGCACCCCCTTATTTACCCAGTTTTTACTTGGTGTCTAGCTCTCTGGTGGATTCCTAGCCTCACAAGGGAATACCTGGGGAGCTTCTAAAAAATACCGGTGCTTGGAACTCACCCAAGAAAGCCAGTTTTAACTAGTCTGGGGTAGAGCCCAGGAACTCCATAGTCTTTAAAAACTCCCCAATGCTGCTAATGTGCTGGCAGGAACAAGGACTATGGGTCCTGAGTCATAATCTTGGACTTTGATGGGTGCATGAATCACCTGAGGATCTGGTTAAAATGCAGATTTTGATACTGTGGGTCTGCAGTGAGGCCCCAGATTTCACATTTCTAAGAAACTCCCATGTAACGCAATGCATTTCAAGGACTACACTTGAAATAGCAAGTTTCTAGTTTCTGGGAGAAAGGTACAGAAATACAAAGATAATTTCTACCCTCAAAGAGAAGAGAGTCTGGTTAAAGAGAGAAGACATAAGCACGAAAATGTAAATAGCAGCCCAAGACCTAAGTGCCCAGTATGTGATTCAGACAATAAGCTCCACAGATAGAGTTGGGGTAGTGAAAGGTATCCCATAATCCACCTGCCTGCACCGTGACATCACCACCAGGAGTACGATTCTCTTCCATTCCATCATCAACACCGAGGATGGAGCAGAAAGTCCAAGTCCCTCTGATCTTTGGAAATCTTTTGTGAGTAAGTGTGTTTTACTGAACAGTAGTTATTTCCACCGGGAATGAAAAAAAAAATTAGCAAATCTATCATTTGTATTTGTTCAGTCTTACAATATATTCCCAAAATGAAACTTCTATTGTTTAGTGAGCCTGCTTTTACTGGTACCACTAACAGTGTGTTTTCTGAATGTATTTTAATGGTATAAAATCCTAGGTTTATGGAAATTCTTGTAAGATTTCTTTTTAATGGAAGCTGCAAGTAACCATTGTCCTAGTTTTTCTTCTTTCTCTCTAATGGTTTTGCTGTTTTCTCTGCTGGGTCCTCTTCCTGTCCCCCGAGTAGGGGGAAATTGGAAGATTCCCAGAATCTCAGTTGTCAGCGGAATGCCCACTCCTCCCTGGCTGTTCTCTTCCCTTAGAACTAATCCTGTCTCCTGGGCTCGTTGTTCTGTGTGGGCTGACCATGCCACATCTATTAAAACTTGCAGCCCCAGCATGGCTCCTGAGGGCCCATCAGGTGTCTCCACGTAGTGCCCTGCCCTCGTACCTCCAGGGATCCAAAGGGACCTCAGACCATCCTAGCTTTGGAGCACAGCCACTAAAACACACTCCTACTTGAACTCCTGGCTTTCCGGTTCTTCTCAGTCTGAGATTTTTTTTTAGTTAAATTTACTGGGGTGACATTGCTTAGTAAAATTATATGGGTTTCAAGTGTACAATTCTGTAATACATCATCTATGTATTGCATTGTGTGTTCCCCACCCAAAGTAAGTTCTCCTTCTATCACCATATATTTGACCCCCTCCCTCCTCTAGCACTCCCCTTATCCCCCTTACCCTCTGGTAACCACTAAATTGTCGTCTGTGTCTATGAGGTTTTCTTCCTTTGTTTGTGTGTCTTATTCCTTTGTTGCTTTCAGTTTTACTGTATTTTGCCGTGTATAATGCACACTTGTATGCCCCAATTTATGAGGGGAAAATAAGGATGTGCATTATATGTGAGTAGACTAATTTTGTACCTATATAAATGTTTTTAATTCTTTTATTTATTCTTAGGAGTTCAAGGTGTAACTCTAGAAATCAATAACAATATTCATATGCAAAATAATACCCTGGAATCATGGACTTGGCTCAGGCCCCATCTCGACCAGGTCGTTCCGTGCTCTAGCCTGCTGCTCCTCAGCCCTTGTCTGCTCTCGGCTTCCAACCCGCTCTGGGCTGCATTTCGGACATGTTCCCAGGCTCCCAGCTCACCCCCTCTTCTGCTGGGCTCCTGGGCTCCGGGTCACAATCCATGGCCCTGTCTGTCCCTTTCCCTTCTCTCCTGCTCACCTCCCGTTCTCTGACCTTGTGTCTGTTTTTGTGTTTTGTGATTATTTGCTACATAAATTTCTTGTATCATAATGTTATAAAATAAATGCTAAAATTTCTTTATAATACAAAAAACAAGTACCTAAATATAAACAAATACAAATTTCAATTAAAAAATTAACACAAATTTTTTTTTCCCCCTGGAAGTTTAGGCCCAAATTGTGGGTGAGTGTTATACACAGGAGCACATTACACCTGGCAAAATATGGTCTATCCCACATATGAGTGAGGTCATATGGTTCTCGATTTTTTCTGTCTGGCTTATTTTATTTAGCATGAGTCTAACTTTATACACCATGAACAGACCAATATTCCTGAACTATTTCCTTGACCCTGTCACTGATTGCAAATACCTCCTGGTTCCTTATGTCCTAAACAAGGTCCTCAGGTTCTACTGTGCGCCACCTGGGGCTCTGGGTGCGAATGCACATTCAGACTCAGTGGGGCTGGGGCCTCGGATTGTCCAGCTCTAACTATCTCAGGATGGTGCTAGCCTGAGCTCTCCAACAGCTGACCATCTGAAGTGCCCTGTAATCTGGCCACATCCCGCTGTGCCCACCTGTCATCTGCCACACGACAGCACAAGTCCTCTGTCAGACTCTTCGCATCTCCAGTAGCTGAGGCTCAACTGTGACTGAAGCTTTAATGCACTGCCCCTCCATTTGTGATTCGTACATTCCTGCTTTGTTTCAAGCCGGTTTAGTCTTTGTGGGCCAGATCAAACTCTAGTTCCCCTTGAAGCTCTCTCTCTCTCTATCTCTCTATCGCTCTCTCTCTCTTTCTCTCTCTCTCTTTCTCTCTCTCTCTCTCTCTCTCATCCTTTTACCCACTTTGGGTCCCTGCACAACTTTGTTCTGTGCTGTTCTTTTGCTCTTAATCACACACTGCCTGATATTGTTATTTCCGTTTTTTACATGTTTCTGACTATCTTTCCAACTAGATGGTGGGGTCCCAGGGACTGGGCCTACTCATGGTTCACTCCTTTTGTATTTCTTTCGGCACAGAAATGGTGCTGTGCATTTAGTAGGTCCTTAATAAGCATCTTTTCTTTAAATGACTTGAGGTAAAATTCCCATTTTAATCAAAAAGTATGCTGAGGAATAAAGATAAATTGAGACAGAGTTCCCCCCATTTCGTAATCCTCACCAAACTGTATTACAATTGTCTGCTTCTGCGTGGACATCCCCACTGCGTCCTCAGGGCTGTGACCCATCTGTCCTCGGAAGCCTCCACATTCAGGTCTGGCCACATACACACTTGACAAATGCATGATTCATGAGTGCTCTAACTGCTCTCTTCTCACTGAAGGTGTAAGCCAGCTGTCTTCAGCCATCACAGCCAGGAGTCATACAAATCAATAGCAGCAAAAGCAAGACTAAGGGGAACATGGATACATTCCAGTGAGGTCTTGGAAAGACAGAATTGAACTGTGTATCTGAAGCAGGTGTGGAGATTGGGACTGAGGGCAGAGAGAAGAGCAGAAGTTAAAGAAGGGAAAACGTCAAACTAACTTGGGTCTGGTGCATTCTCTTAGACACATCGAACTGGAGGGGACTTGTCCCACGAGCTTGTTTCTGAAAGATTGAGACCAGTCTCTACATAATGAGGAGCTCTCACAGCCGACCCACATGCTCATCAGGCCTCATAGATCTGTCAGGGAGCTGAATCACAGCTCTCACACAGCATAACTGAGTTTGTGTCAGGGGTCTATCTGTTCAGCTTACTAATGAGGGAGCCCGAGGTGGCAAAGCTGTTTCCAGGAGCGTCCGAGGAACTGGGTATTAAGAAGCATTTTTTAAAAGAATGTTAGGATAATAAAACAGCTTAAGGTCCTGCTGAGTGATAAAATTATAACCTTTGGGGTTATCTTTTCTATGAGGTCAAAATCTGCACACTGACTTGTAATTTCACAGGGACTGGGCATTGACCACACAATGCATAGCCAAGCCATATCTGGGTACCTTGCCCTAGAAAGTTAAGTCACCTTGGGCAGTCCAAGGTCACCAGGGGGCTGTGCTGCCCTTCCAGGTTGCCTTATTTCCAAGTGTCGGATAGTTTTTTTGAATCAGGGTCAAGCTGTAGCCCAGGATGGTCCAGAGGGGTAAGGGAATAAGCCCTCTCTACGCAGTGGCATGGGAGACGCTGGTGCCAGCTCGCTTTGCCCCCTGCAGCTAGGAAGAAGGCAGCATACCTATTAGCAGGACACTGTGGACAGACAGGCTGCACTCGGGCCAGAACATGGCCTTTGTGGTGCCACTGAGAGCACCCCTTCCCCAACTCCTGCCCGGGGTGGTGGGGTGGACAGGACCACAGGAAGGATAATCCCAGACCCTCCCACTTTAACCCCCAACAAGCCACGGGGGGCTTTATGGGGTCTGTGTTCCCTCACAGCTCCTCAAGGTTATAACCACTGAGGAGGCACCTCCCCATTACTAACATGAAATGCTACCAACCCGGTTTTCAGAGTTTGAACAACCCAAATATTGCTTATTGTATCTTAACTTCATGCTTGTTACTTTCTGTATGTGTGTATATTTATACTTTACATAGCATATTAGTATAATAGGATATCTTATATATATATGATGCTTACTCATGTTCTTTACTATTAGGGATGTGCAGCCAAAAAGACTTGGAGACCTATGTGCTAATCTGTTCTACCTCAGGTGTAAGCATGTATCTGAGTCACATGGGGCTCTGATTATAACGCATGCTCTGATTCAGTCAATCTGGGAGGGGGTGGAAAAATTCCACACTTCTAACAGGCTCCCAGCTGATGCTGACCTGGCTGGCCTGTGGACCCCATTTTGAGGAGAAAATGAGATCCAGCTCCTGGTCCATAGAAAGCTGCTGACCCAGAGGCCCACCTGGAGGTGGTAGGTGCCTCCATGTCAGGTGTGAGTGGGGTGCTCACCACCCCACATGGCTCCAAAGGGTGGGAGCTGCTGCTGGGGCCAGGTCTGCTCTTAGAACTTCAATTCTCTTGCACCTTGGGTTCAGTCTTCCCCCAAATGCTGGTGTTCAGTCAAATACCCAAAATATGATGCGTTAGGGTCACCCATGACAAATACAAGTTCCCAGCTTATTGCTTATTAGTTATTATGACCTTAGGTAAGTTATGTAGCCTCTCTGAGCCTCCATTTCCTCATCTGTAAAGTGAGATCAATAACAGCACCTTGGGGAAGCTGGGATGGCTCAGTGGGTTAAGCGCCGCTTTGAAGCCCCAGGGACCGAGGATCGAGTCCCGGCCCATGCGGACCCACATGCTGAAGTGGGGTGTGCCCCCAGTTCAGTTCTTGCCGGGACCTATGTGGGAGGCTCCCGGCCCAGTTCCTGCCCTGCGCAGCCCTGCACCCACCTGTGGAGTGAAACTATATGGAAAACTAGTGTCAACTATGGAGACTGCTCTGGGCCCTCCCCCTTCTCTCTGTCTCTGTTTCTCTCTGTCAAAAATCAATAAAATAAATCTTTAAAAAAAATAAAATAACAGCCCCGGATCTATGAAATCCAATGAGGTAGCCCATGTGCAGCACTCAGCACAATGCCCAAGAGTGAGAGGGCTTCCGGGAGGCAGAGCTCGTCCAGGGACAGCTGGTCACATGGTCAGTGCCCAGGACCCTGTCTTTGCGCTCTCTCCATCCGTCCTGTGTCCGCGCTTCGCTCTCTGGGTGTCTCTGCACGCGTGGGAGGGAACACAGGGTTCTGCCGTGAGCACAGGCTCTGCCCCGGGTCGGGCTACTGGTCGAGGGGGCTCTCGGTTTGCACAGAGCCGGATTTGACAGGTCTCAGACTTGCTAATCTCCAGGGTTTTTCACCTTTTGTGTCTGTGAAGTAGCTGCTTTCAGGAACATTGTTACGTGAAGAGGATTTTATCTTGGTGGGCTCCCACTTGCCTTTTTAAAAAATCCACCTAGGAAACCCTCAAACAAACAGCAAGACGCAGTCTCGTTTTACCCAGTAGATTGTGTCCTCAGAGGCTTTGAGGGGAAAGAAATTGGTGTATGAAGTAAAACTGAAGCAATTAAAGGATCAAACCCAACTTAAATTTTTCTACAAAGACACGCTTTCTGTGCATGGACATCACCCGGTTCTTTTTAAGTTTTATAGCCACCTTGTTTTAGCATAAAAAATCAGGAAGTTTCCTATGGCACTCAGTACTGTTATAAACTTCTTTGATAATAAAAAAAAAACAAAGGATGAAAAGACAAGCAAGAAACGCATAAACTAACTTTAAAGACCTCAGAGAAGCAGGCCTCCCCTTTCCTCTGCTCTCTTTCTTAACCTGAAAACCCTCAAACCATATTTTCCACAGTACATTCACTGCAGCCTCGGGGAGAACACCAAGTGTTGAAGTACAAGAAATATTCTAGCCTTTGATATTCTTGAATTTTTTTTTCGGGTTTCCTCTCTGAAATATGAACCTACAACTGATTATCCCAGGGACTAGATCTCAAAAATTCAAGTTTGGCCAGTGTCCGCAGTAAACCCTGGAGAAGGGGGTTCTGCTCGTCCACCCCCTGGGGCTTTGAGTGCCATGTTAGTGGAGCTGTTTGTCCTACTTTGTTACCAGCCAAGGACAGTAGTTCACATGGCTCCTGCTCCCAGTGACCTCTGTTTCCTCCACTGTAACCATCTGGCCCTGGACTTCCTCAAGGGGAACCTCACGTAGTTCAAAAGAAGGGCAAGCAGGAGCCCCTGTGCCCTACTCCACAGGTTACCAACACAGCGCCTCAGCAACCTTGTAACCAACTACAGTAGCTGGAGGGTTCCAGAAATCACATGCGTGCCCTTACTGTGGAACGAACTAGAGTCAGTAGAGCTCTGTTACAGACAAGAGCCAGCCTCCTCCTCGTGGGTTCCCGTCGTTGCCTTGAGCACAGAACCCGATGTCGTGCTGAGGTCAGACTCCATGCTCTGGCCCCATATTACTGCACAGTGGCCCCGTGAGACGTTACCTAATGGCACTGCCTGTGAGCCATGAGGAATGTCATCCCAAAGGGGCTCAACCTGTGATGGGCCTCCAGGGCACTTCTTAAAGTCTCTGCGTGACTTAATGCCTCTCTTAGCGTAGTAAATCCTTCACTCACAGTCCATGTGTTCATTGTAATGATGATCCAATAAAAATATTAATAATAGAAATAAAGACAGAACTCGAACAGCTAATCAAATGGGACCAGATCCATTTTTGAATGCTTGAAATTTAATACCTGAGGTGGAGGGGGGTGAAAAAGACCAGGAGAGGATTGCTTCAAAGTCAATCTGATCAAAACACTTTGATATGCTAATGGCATAAACTGCATTAGATCCAAGGATATGGTGATGTCAGATGCTTTAATTGTGCGTATTAAGAGCCCACTTGGAAAATAGAAGGTGTCACTCACAGATAAGGGAACTGGGCCTGAATTTTATAACCTAATTTAATTAGCACTGATCTGAGGTTGCTAGTACCTGGTTTTTCCAGTTTTCAGGAAATATATCTTTGCCTGGGGGGGTAAATGGGGGAGCAGAAAAAAAAGGTGGAGGGAGGAGGATGCAGGGAGGGGTTAGGGGAGGGGGGCTGTGAGACATGAAAGGCCCCAATATTGAATTTCCTCTGTGATGTGATAAAAGTTCAGGCCTCCCTCTCTTCACCTGCCAATAATGCACAGAGAGCCACACCTCTCCTACATCAAACAGTCAATTACCATAAGCCCAAGGAAGGGCCAAGGAGACTCAACTGTAGCAGTTACTAAGAGGAGCATGAAAGAAGGGCACAGACTCCCAAAGGTAAGAGCAAAATAGCCGAATTCCTCTAAAGCCTGGAGCACTCAGGAGGAGAAAAGCCTTGGGGGGTGAAAGCCTTCTACGGATCTTCCAGTGTTTGCAATTTCTCTCTCTCGCTAGAAGACCTGTACCTGGACACACACCGGGATATTTATGATCATTAAAAGATACAACTCTGACACTTCAGGGACTCAGAAACGACCACCCACCCACACCCACACACACATACACACAAACACATGCACAATCAATACCATTTTCTGATTTGGTGAGACATTTTTTAAATGTTTGGGGGATGTTAAATAACAGCAAGTTTTTAGGAAATTAATGTAAAATAGGTAGACTGTGTTATTGAAGATAAAAGACTATTTAAAATATTTTTAATATTCAGCTAAATTGTATAGAATTTAATTCGAATTCATGAATAATTTTTTAGTCTAAATGTGATGTTAAGTGTGCCTTTGTCATGCTACAAGGTTGGTGGGATTTCATCCGTGTGTTGTGTGCACAGTTCTCTGAGCCTCCTTTGATGAGGAAGGACCTGTCTCCTGGTAGAAGCCCACCTGTGGGCTGGTGCCATCATGGAATGAGCAGGGAGCTTAGCCTAACACAAACAGCATCGAAGCTAAAATCTTGTAAGCTTTCTTGCGGCTTTATCTGCAACATTTTCCCCTAGAATTGACTTGCTATTTGCTGTTCTATTTTGTTCACACACACCTGGTTCTTTAAATAGGAATACATTATCTTAGTTGTCTAAGACTTATCCTCATTTCAGTCACTTGTTTCCCATGTTTTTTGTTTTATTGTTTTATTGTTTTCGTGGTTTGTTTGTTTTTTACCAAACGGGCCTATCTTCTTCTTCGTTAGAATAAGAATTTTATTTCCCTCATCTTGGGCTTCATATTCAGTTTAGGAGGACCAACGTTCCATGGCTTGACTCCTTTTCGTCACGGTTGATTGTTGGTGGTGTTGCTGTTGAGCTGTGGCATAGCACAGTAAGGACTGTGATTTGGTCTAGAAATCACATGACCTCAGGGTGCTTCTGACTCGAGCACAGATTCACTGGTGGGACCTCAGAAAAGTCATGGATTTCTCTGAGCCTCAGTTTCCTCAGGAGTAAGGCTGACTTCCTATTGCACAGGGAGGGCAGATGGCCCATCTAAACAATCCTAGATGTTTTAATTAGAATATTTGAGGATGAGAGGGATCTGAAAGACTATCTTCTGTCCTGCCCAATGTGATAGCCACTAGCCACATGTGACTCTACATTTAAGTGGACTAAAGCTTATTAACATTAAAAACTCCCACTAGCAGTGTTGTAAGTACTCAGCAGCCTCATATGGACAGTGGCCATCATACTGGACAGCACTGGGCTCAACTGCCTAATCTATGGCTATGAAAGTGAACCAAAAAATAAGGGCAGGATTGGGCAGCGTGGGAGCCAGGGCTGGATGCTGCTTGCCGCCTGATCCGTTAGCCCTGAGGGTGTGGACGTATTTCCGCCAGCTCCCACTTTCCGCCTCCTGCCTACATCTTTTCAGAGAATGGTAGAACTGACAGAAAGAAGGGGTCCCTCGTTTGCAGGTTCAGGTCAGGCCCAGGCACTCCCCCGGGACCCTCAGCCTGGAAATTGCCCCAGATTGGTCATAACATCCAGATGAGCCTCCAAGTTCATTCCTCTGCTGCAATGGCAGCTGGCTCTTGAAGAAGATAGAGACTCTAAAAAGTTCTCTTGTAACTATTCTGTATCCTGAATGTATGACAGTTGACACCCAACTATCCACAATACAGTAAAAAGTTATCCTACAATAACTTTGCAAGATGAGACCAGTGGGTAAAAGGAACACGGGATCTCTCTGTATTATTTCTCACAACTGCAGTGAATCTATAATTATCTCAAAACAAAAAGGTTAATTTTTTTTTTATATGTTCTTTTGTAGTTCTTACAATTTAAATATTTTTAAAGGTAATGTCTATTCTGGGCACCCTAGAAACAGATTGTGAATGGCCTTTAAAAGCAAATTGAGAAAAAGAAAAGCAAATTGAATTTACCTGAAGCTAATATAAAATAATATTGAACGTCAACTATAATTAAAAATACATGTATTTTTAATTACATATATTACATACAGTCACAGGATGTAAGTACAACATAGGGACTATGGTCAATGGTATTGTAATAGTTATTTATGGTGATAGATGGATGGTAGACTTTTTGAGGTTATCACTTTGTGAGGTGTGTAAATGTCTAATCACTATGTTGTTTTGTATACCTGAAACTAATAACAAAAAAAGAAGAAAAAATTGAATTTTTTTTTCTCATAGCTCCCATGAACTTCAGTTTTTCTAGATTTGGATTTCATGAGGATCTTTTTACTTACAGGACCTATTGTACATTTGCCCAGAATTTTAAATAAGAATATATAGTGTAAAGCTTCATAATGCAGTTTTCCAAAACTCTAAAGCATCTCTGTTGTTGGACTTTGCCACATGCCTCAAATGATCACGGTTAGGGAGCACACGAGGGCTTGGAGCCTCTGAAGTACCTAGACACTGAACCTTTAAGTGACAGATTGATCATGACTGACATGTAGGGCCATAGGGCTTTATTCAGTAATTGACTGTTGCTGCCAAAATTACTGGCAGGAAGAAAGACACAGCAACCACAGTCAGCAAACCCTTTCCTTGGCATCTCTGTGCCTATCTTCAGTCATCCTAGAACAACACTAGGATTATTCGTAGGTCTTGAGCATAATGATTAAAGAGTGAAATCTTTTCAGTTGTGCTTTTAATTCAGTGTGTCTCTGCTCAGGCTCTTGGACAAAATGGCAATGCATTTGGCCTTGAGAAGTATGAGAAGCTGTGCAGTGGCTTCTTGGAGGACCGTTGGCCTTGGGTGGGAAGCTCTTGGTTTGAGTTCCTTTTATGTCATTTATTGGTTTCATGAGCTTAGACAATTGATCTAAAGTCTTTCATCTTCAGTTTCTGTATCTGTAAGAGAAACACAGCAAAACCCAGGTATTTCATAGGATTTTCATGAGCAGAAACATCAGTTAATATCTGTGAAATACAATGAGAAAAAAAGCGACTTGCCGGAGTCGACAGCCCACTAAATGCTAAGGAAAGGCCGGGTGGGAAAAGGCTTGAAAGCGTCCCACATGCTGGCCCGACAGACTTCACATTCCTGCTTGGATGTCTTTGTAGATTTGCCTTCTGTGCTTTACAGACAGAGTCTGCACAGGGAGAAGAATCTTTCTAGGATTTTATCCAAACTGTTACATTCTGAGAGAAGATATTGAGAGAAACCACTCATGACTCATCTCATAGCTGCACTTCCCCTTCTTGGTTTCCCTGAACACAGCTGGCGTTTTCTTACAAATGTCAACTTGAAAAAGTACGAGTTGGCCTGGCCAGGCTTGACAGGAATCCATTCCCTCTGTCCTCTTCTAGCACTGGGATCGTACTCAGAAGAAGCAGAGGGCCCTGCGCACCCAGACAGCAGAGAGGTGCAGCAGTCAGAAGACCTAACTCACTGCTACCTCCTCCTTAAAAGCGCCTGAATCCTCGCCACCCACCTAAGGCTGAGCAGCGCCCAATGTCCCTTGCCTTAACATTGAGTTTATTTTGACCACAGAGCTTCAGAAAAGAAAATAATTATAGTACCTTCTGCCAATGAACCGTCATTTAATAAAAGTACCCATGCTTTTCAGAATCTCCATAACCAAGTAGGCAGTTCCATCTTTGTTCTTTCATTATAAATCATGCTTATTTATTCTTCTATCTTGGACTCCAAAATCTATGCAGGAGTCGGTAGGACTCTGCAGTGGTGGCAGTTCTGCAGAATCTGAACCCTGCCAGCTCAAAGAGCCCTGAGGGAGGGACTGCAACATGGCCAAGCACTCCTGGAACTTTGACCTAACGATCCTGCCACTGGGAATTTATTCTAAGGAAAGAGTCGAGTCAGGGTTTTTTATACTATGTGGTTTATGTACATTGTTACATTAATTATAACAGTGAAAGATGTTGGAATAAACTTGAATGCCCAACTTCAGGGGATGGATTAAATACTCATGACATGTCTGTGTAGTGAACTACTCTGTTGTCATACTCCTGGAGACTATTTCATGACAAAGGGAGATGTTTATTAAATTATTAAGCAAAAAAAAGGGGGGGGTGATACAAAACTCTACATATAGTAAGATTCTCAATCATGTGTATATATAATGGAAGGACGTATATCAAAACCTTTGTAGGCAGTAAGACTACAAGTGATTTTTAGGTTTCTTCTTTATACTTTTGCATATTGAAAACTTTCTACAATTAGTATATAGTGTTTTTACAGTCAGAAAATTATGAAAAAATGTCAGTGACTAAGTCTGAGTGCTGAAGCTGTAAGTCCGTTTTCCTGTTTGGTGAGAGGCCAATGGAAATAGAAGTGTGAACTCCACACTGGTTCCTCATGCACCCGCCCTTCCAAAAGTTCTAGAAAATATTTATTTGATGATCTGGTTTGGGCAAACTGTGATACCTAGTAGTTTGGAGGAGTGTAATGGTTGATTTATATCGGTTCTCACCATTGTGGTCACCTTGTGAATTCAAACCAATCTCCATGAAAAAAACTAAAGTGCTGATCCCTTGCTTTTTGTTCAGTCTCTGAGGACAATGTCAAATCAGATCCTAAGATCACAGAGTTAGAACCTGGTGGGACCATCGGTTGCAGCATTCTTATTTACCAATGGAGAAACCGTAGCCCAGAGAGTCCCGGTGGTTGCCTCAGACGCCCAGGCTGAGCCAGGAGGACAGCTCACCCTCCTGACTCCAGGCTCCTTGACACCCTGTGAGTGCCTGTGAGCTGCCTTTCATCCTGGCTGCTGGGTGAGAGCGCCCATCCTCCTGCCCTGGAAGGAGTGTTTCCTGAAACGGCCAGGCACCTCCCATTCATGTATCATGAAATTGTTTTAGTGTGTCAAGACTAGCATTTTTTAATGGAATGGAATATACTGTCTAGCACTGTATAACATGGACTAGAGTAGAACATATGTAGAAAGGGTTAAATGTTGTTTTGTACATTTATTTCTATGTATGTGTTTATATGTATATGTAAGTGTTTTTAAAATGGGGCTCAAGTTCCGTGGTGACAGACCTGTGGAAAAGTTAATGTCTCAGAAGACACATCTTCCTAATTCTTATACAGTGTTTTGGGCCAAATTGCTGAATAACTAGCAAACATTTGGCTCTAGCCATACAGACATACCATAAGGCAAGCCTCGGTCACTTCTGCGAGGCTGATCTCCCGCCATGACTTCCCATTGGCCCCAGCAGCCATTCACTGAGCATCCAGAGCTAGGTTCTCAGGGTGTACCCCCATATCCAGGTGCTGGCCTGCCTGGAGTCCCCAAGGTATGTGAGGTCCTACTCCCTCCTCAGTCCAGCGACTGCCATGGGAAACATGGTCTCTTGAAAACTTTACAATTTGAGCAATTTGGTCACAACATTTGAGCATCACAGAAAAATAAAGCATTGAGAGATGCAATAATTTGGTCATGTAAAATCCAGGAGGGTCCCAAAATGAACCAAAGGATGGTGAACTCCATGTTGCAGTCTCCCCTCGCCTGGGAGCATGACACTTTAACTGCTCCAAGCCAACATTGGTTCACTGCTTCCTCTGTGCCCCACCCCTATCTGGACTCTTTCTCAACACTAACTAAAAGGTAGTTTGGTTTCTATTTCTTCAAGTCACCTCCAGGCCCACTGTATCCTCTGCATCACAACACTGGGACACTTTAATTTCCTTTCCATCTTGCTCCCTAGGAAAACAACTGCCAACTCAGGTCACCTTCTGTTCCTCCTACCAGGCTATGTGAGTCCCCTAATCCCAGAACACAGGGCTACGCAGAGCATCATTGGTCCCTCGACCTAAAGTTCACCTTGCAATGACCTTGCTGGCTTCACTGAAGCCTTTGCCTCCCCGAATCACGTCCACCTTCTCCCTCCATACACACACTTCATCAGGCATCTTTCCAGCTGTTCTCGGAGTCAGGAATTCATGGGCAGCCACAGCAAGCTAGCCCATTTTCTAAGCATGACCTTGAGAGCAGTGTCCTCTCTGTGAGTGCCAATTCTACCTGCCTCAGCCACCTGCCACGGAGGCCACTTCTTGTGGATGGTATTTCACTAAGTGGCTGTAGCTGCCAGATTCTCTCACAAACCATGTCCTCCTCCTGCCCCAAACCTAATGTCTTTTCTCCACCATCTGTGAGCCTGAAGAGCCCACTTCCCCCCGTCTACCTTGCTGACTGACCTTAAGTTCACAGCATCCCAAACTCTCAGAAGCTTTCAGTTCTCCTGGACCTCTCCACATATCTCAGGGCCTTCCAGCAGGCCAACACGCAGAGGCCTGAGAACTAGGTTTCAGCCACTTATCTCCAGGGGTGAGGAGTCGCAGAAACAAGTGCCAAGCTCTTGCACTTGCCATGTCTAAGGGAGCTGTCCTGGAGCAAACAGGGCAGCTGCGAGATGCCCTCCGGCTGCCCCTCCTGCCCCTTGCCCCAAACAAGCCCTCCCCCACTAGCCTTTTAACCTCAGCCTACTGCATACATTTGCCTGTTTTTATTTTGTTGCCTGCTGAAGGAAGGAATATTTCATGGTTGTTAATGAAAGTGATAGCAATCCCCTGTGTATTTATCTTAGATTATGTGGTCGTTATAAGATGAAGTACCTCAAGCAGCCAGTCTGCGGTTGATTTGAAAACAGACGAGTCTCAACAATGAGCTTAAGGAAAGGTGTCAGGTATAAATCTTGTCTTCAAACAGCCAGCGTGCATTCCAGACTTCA
>PVKE010004333.1:45994-65514 GCA_004027555.1 Craseonycteris thonglongyai
TGTTAAACTGCTGGTAGTTCATTTTCTGCAGGAACCGTGCAATTAATCTTGTTTATATTAAAGAGACAGGTTGCCTTTGTCAGCTTTCCTGAGCTATAATTAATGAAGATCAAAAACGTTACAAAGACATAATATTTAGCTTAATGCAGATGAGGCTAGGCAACAGCTGCATCAATTAGAGAAGCAAAAGGGAAAACAATATCCTTTCCTTTGGAATAACTGGGATACACTAAAAAGGACGGATCATGAGCGTCTTCCCTCCACCAGCCTTCCCTGGTAGGCCTGGTGAAAGATGGGGTTTGAACATCAAATGGTTTGTAATGCCCCATCAATTATGCTTTAAATGCATTTGAAGGCACCAAACATCTCTCCTCACTCAGCTGAAGTTTATCCAGGTGCGTGGCTATGGATCAGAGGCTTGGAGTCTTGAGAACCTCTTCATGGGGAAGATGAGGAAGAAACCAGGCTGGCAGGTAGAACCTAATAGGACCAGGTAGCCCACTGAGGGCGCTAAACAAAGCCAAGGGCTACTTTATTTAGAGTCCTCTGCCTCAAGGACTGATTAGGAAGATCCAAATGGGAGTCCATGAGATGTACTCAAACAGGCAACAATAGCTGCCCTGCCTACGACTTCCTAACCTGGTGACTAAGACCTTTGGCTTCCAAATGAGAGTTTAATAGGGATCACCTCTGCCTATAAACGAAGAAATGTGGGCTTTCATTCATCTCATGAAGCCCATGGTAAACAGCCATATGGGAACCCACCAGGAAATTCCATGGAGATCTAGAGTGTGAGGACTGGAACTGACTGGTGGCAGCCAGGCCAGTTACCTGACTTGTAGTTAAAGAAACCAAGGCCTGGGAGAATTGTGGAAACGTGCAAAGTCACACAGTTAAAGAGCCAACATCTTTTCTGCTATATTTTACAAACTGAGATCCTAACTGCAAAAGTTTAGGATCTGGAAGAAAATGCAAAGCAAATCATAAACCAAAGATTTCCAGCAAATTCTGGTGATTCAAGATAGTAGCTAAGCAGGTGGAAGTAGCCGCCCCCAATCAAGTATCTACAAGGTAGACGTTCACCAGTCAACCAGGTAACCAACCTCGTAACCAGAAAGCACCCACGGGACTCTTGGCAACACGCCATGTGTAGTGTCTTGGCTACACAGGACTGAAAAAGGTCAGAACCTTCTGATTGAATGACCTGGTGAACAGTAAGCAGAGGACCGGAGTCGATCTGAGTGGCATCAGAAACACCAGTATTTAAAACCAGACTGTTCTTACCTAAAACTAAAACAAAAGTCATGTCCAGGTTTAAAAGATGTCTCTACAGGCATCGTTCTGATGCATCAAGTCTCAACAATCTCATTCTCCTTAACTTCATAATTGCGCTTTTTGGTATTTATAAGATGGATATCATCAAACAGACATAAAGATGTTCATTGGACAGTATTTATAATAAATGGGGAACAGTATTTATAAATGGGGAACTGATCTACAGGTCTGATATTGGAAGATTAGTTGATTTAATTATGGTCCAGCCATACAATGGAATAGTTTGGATCTGTTAAAAAAGAATGTAGTTTGAGACTAATTACGGCTATAGGAAAGAAAAAGGGTAAAGCACAAGTCATATGCACACTGTTATCCTAATTGCACTTTAAAAGATATCTATGTCTGTACAAACAGAAAACTAAAAGAAAATGCATCAAAATGGATGGCTTATGATTTTTTATTTCCGCTTTCTATTTTCTAATTTTTTCATAATCAGAAAAAAATTTCAAACTTGGAAAGTAGCTTGCATTCATTAGCACTTACTATGTTCTAAGCACTTTGTATATATCATCTTTCTTAATCCTTGCATTCTGATAGGCTCTATTAATATCATAATTTTACTAATGAGACAAGCAAAACACAGAGATAATTAAATTACTTGCCCAAAGTCACGTAGCTAGCAAATGATCAAGCTGGAATTTAAACCCAGTAAATATGACTTCAGGGTCCTGTGCTTATATTATAATCACTACATTATAATGCTATTATTAAAATTAGTTGTGAGTGCCTCCCTTGGGGATATGTGCCAATCACTCACACCAGATATGAATTCCTGTATACAATTACCTTCCCAGTGACAGCTGGCTGAATCAAGATCACTGAGGGGCTAGGACGGTGGAAGAAAGCAGGTAGACAGAGAATTCAGGGACCTGGTAAAACACCCAAGGAGGCACAGGTGTGGGGGTGGATAGGCGTTGACCAAGGTGGAAAGGCAAAGCATATGTTGCACAATTTTGCCAGGAAGAATTGGTGGGGATTCTGTTTCCAAGTTTCCAGGCTGGTGGCTGCATGGCTTGGGTAGAGGCCACCACACCTATCCAAAGTTACACTTCCCAAACTTGGAAGAGAGAGGGCTTCAGAAATTCTGTGATATTCTGTTAAGTAATGAGCCACTCAAATAGTACACACATTAAGATGGGGGCAATTACGGCTCATATGTCATAGGTCTTGATGTACAGCCATCTGCCGGACATGCCACCATCCTCCTGCTGGTTCTGGGACAAGATCCTTGTTCTGAAAAGATAATGGTCTAGGACACGAATTTCATAACATAGAAATGTCTCCTGCGCTATCAGGGCTGCCGTAACTGAAGAATTTTATAAAGTTGATTCTTTATGACATACCATTACAACGTTCAGCATGCAATACAACACTACCAGGAGAAGAAAAATGTGACTCATAATTCATAAAAAAAAAAAGTAAGCAATAGAAACAGGCCCCAAGACAACCCAGATGTTGAAATTAATAAAGACCTACGACAGCTAATATTATGTTCACAGATTTAAAGGAAATCTTTATATAATGAGCAAGCAGATGGAGAATATTAGCAGAGAAAGTGGAAGTACGGAAGGCTGATAACTTTTGCCTCCATTCAATTAGAAAATGAACACCAAAAGATATTTTAATGAAATTTAAAAAATATATATATAACCCCATCATTTATTTTCAAAGCTGCATAATTATTTTTCTACAAAATCAGCATACACTTTAAAACATTTCTGCCAACACTGCATTTGTTTATTAAATCTGTCCTTAAAAAAATCGGTGTTTTGTTTTTGAAACCATTTCCTCACTACAGACTTCACCTCTTCATCACAGATGAACCACCTTACCCAGCGCCTTTTTGTCCTCACATTGACACACTGATCACAATAAATAGCGTTCATCTGTAAATGTCAATTAAAGAAACTTTTTGCTGTTAAGAATTCAATAACAGCGTGCTGTTGCACACTCCTCCATTTCAATGTGCACTAAGCAAAAAAATGTAAGCATCTGTGTGTGCAAGGTCAAGAATGGTGGAGGGGAGATACCCTGTGACTACACAGACCCGGTTACATCCAGATATGTCTAATGTAGCAAAACATAGTACAGGGGAGGCAAAAATATCAGCCTGCCCTCGTATTTAAAAAAAAAAAATTATAGAACTGAAAAGTACAATATCTAAAATGAAATATTGACCAGAGGGATTAACAACTTTTGGAGATTATAAAAGAAAAAAGCAGAAAATTGAATTCTGATCAACTGAAATTATCTAATCTGAAGAAGAGAGTTTTTTGTAGTTTTTTTTTAACTGAACTGGGGGCCTCACCGCATTCAGGATGCACACCCCAGTTCAGCATATGGGTCCGCACAGGCCAGGGCTAGGATTCGATCCTGGGTCCCCAGGGCTTCAAAGCGAGAGCTTATCCCACTGAGCCATCCCAGCTTCCCCAATTTTTTTTTTTTAATCAACATTTTTTCAGGTCCTTCCATTCTTCAGAAAACCCCTGTTTCCCACCTTGTATAGTTGTACTTAATGAAAATCAAATGCTGCTATGCAAAGCCCTTTGTAACCAAACTACCTTCCAATCGAATCTACCAATATCCTTCAAGTGAACCCACATTCCAACCAAAACAAAAAGCAAACTGCCCCAGCACCTCCCCAATCTTCCAGGCATGGTGCCCACACCTGAAATTCTCTTCCCTATCCCAAGACCTTAAAACAGTATCAAATCCCTTCAGCAATAAAACTTTTTCCTTAGTGTGCTTAACTGGCAAGTTGATTTTTCTCTTTTGATCTCCTCTCCCCCACCCCACCCCCACCCCCAGAAAAAAGGAAGAAAAAACAAAGCAACAATCACAAGGAAAAAACAGCATGCTTGTGCTTTCTTATGGAAATATTCTCAGTCCTACCTTCAAGGTCATTTGTCTATTATCTAAGCCCTCCTGCTAGACTGTAAGAACCTCAGGAGCCAGTCTATGTCCCACTCACCTTTTGATACTCAACAGCTCCTGGAAAGATAACAGTATTGGTTGAATTAACCAGGATATAACTGTGATATCATAAGGTAGTCCTTAACGCAGGTATTTGTTCTAATAAGAACATTGCCAAGAGCTGTCATAGATCTAATCATGGACTGTCATTTGCCCTCACCTGAACACTGTTGGAGCTTTCTCTCAGCATGTCACATCAGGAGCACAGACACAGAGCCCTGGTGGCATGCAGTATGAACCCACACATTCTCCTACCTTCAGTCACACTACGTTGGAATGTGAGAGAATAATCTGGCCCTGGCTGGATTAGCTTAGTTGGCTTCAGCCCTGATAAAAGAAATACGGTACACATTTTAGAGGGCTTTGTCTGCTCTGCCTTAAAGGGTTGGTTATTTCCTTGTGGGTGTTGCATTCAGCTCCCCAGGCAGGACCCTCCAGCCCGGAATCATGCAGGTCACGAGTGCTGCCTTCCCACAGCACCACGACCCAGACAGCCCTCAATGAATCTGAGCATCTAATTATTTGATGTGTCCAGTTTGCTACCCCCAATCTCCACAGTTCCAGAGTTCCACCTACTCCCAGACACACTAGTTTCTTCAAAAACCTCAGGAAATAAGGGCATTGGCCTCAGTGAGCTCATGGAATCTTTCATTTGGAAGGGACATTATTCTGAGGTCATTTTTCAGTCACATCTGTTCTAAGGCAGCATGAAGACCTAGCCCATGATAAATCATGGTCTGTGCACATCATTATTTCAACTGAGTCACTCTTTGGAGTTTGGGAAGAAATGAGAACATCCGTTTTCCATATGGCATACAAGGTCGGAGGGGGCGGGGTGGACAGCACCCAAGTGGGCTCTCTGGTTGGTGTGATTAGTGCCTCAGGCCCAAGCCAGTCCTCGCGCCTCAAACGGTTCTTTTCTATGAGCAAGAGTAAGAATCTCATTATAACTGTTATAAAAAAAGAATGTTTTCATGGTAAATTAAATACAAGTCATGCACTAGTTTTGAGGCTGGTTTCTGAGGAGTGATGGCAGCAGAAGGAAGATGTTCGTGGAGACTAATTGGATGCATTCAGTCATTCTGAACTGATGTGCTGCAAGCCCTGGCCAAACGTTTATGCGGACAGAATGGCCAGGCTCACAGTACCCAGGTTCTCTCCTTAAGTGAAAGGCAAAATTATCAGATATTTTACATGTGTGTGAATATCAGTGCCATTGCCTTTCTTGCTTAGAATAATTATCTTATTGGTTTTTGTTTTTTCAAAATAGTTTATGCTCATAGAAAAAAAATTAAGCCATATAGAAAAGTATAGAGGAAGTCAGGGTGGCTCAGTGTGTTGAGCATGTGCTTTGTAGCCCCGGAGACCAAGGGTCGAGTCCTGGCCCCAGCCCGTGCAGTCCCACATGCTGAACTGGGGTGTGCTTCCCATGCAGGAGGCCCCCAGCCTGGTTTCCACCCTGTGCAGCCTCCACCCACCTGTGGGGAACAAAACCATGTCGAAAACTGATGATGTACAACTATGGAGACTGCTCTGGGCCCTCCCCCTTCTGTCTCTCTCTGTCTCTGTCTCTTTCTGTCTCTTTCAAAAGCAATAGAATGAATCTTTAAAAAAAAGTAAAGAAAAGTAAAAAGAAAGAAGCAAGAAAAGAACTTCCTAGTTCTCCCACCCAGAAACCACTATTACTGACATTAAGGAGACATTCCAGGTGTGTGCATGAGTGTGTGTGTGTGTGTGTGTGTGTGTGTGTGTGTGTGTGTGTGTGTGTATGAAGTCCTTAGAGTATCTCCAATAAAGAGAATGTTACTTCTTTCACTGATGAAAATAAAGAAATCCATAGTACATGAAAGAAATGTAGTAGAGAGCTCTACTTAAGAAATCATATCTTTTGGAAATAATTCACTCCAAGACAATTTTACTTTTTTTAAGTATTTTTTTTTTTAGATTTATTTTATTGTTTTTTTAAAAATATATATATTTTTTTTATTTATTTTTGAGAGAGAGAGAGAGATACAGAGACAGAGAGAGAACTAAACTGGGGGAGCTCCCAGTTCAGTACATGGTTCTGCACAGGCCGGGGCCGGGATTTGATCCTCGGTCCCCGGAGCTGCAAAGTGAGCGCTTAACCCACTGAGCCATCCTGGCTTCCCCTAAAAGTATTTTTGAGATACAATTGACATAGAACATTATATTAATCTCAGTTGTACAATATAAGGATTCAATATTTGCATATGTTGCTAAATGATCACCACAATAAGTCTAGTTAACATCCATCACCACAAATATGTTACAAATTGTTTTCTTGTGATGAGAACTTCTAAGATCATTTTCTTAGCAACTTTCAAATATAAGATACAGCATGATTGACCGCAATTGCCTTGCTATACATTACATCCCCAGGACTTACTTGTTTTATAATTAGACATTTGTACCTCTTCACCCATTTCACCCACCTCACAGCCCCTGCCTCTGGCACCCACCAGGCCGTTCTCTATTGCTAATAGTTTCATATATAAGTGAGATAATAGTCTTTTTTTAGATTTCCCATATAAGTGAGATCATATGGTATTTATTTGTCTCTGTCTGACTTTTCACTTAGCATAATGCCCTCAAGGTTCATCCATGTTTTTGCAAGTAGCAGGATTTCCTTCTTATTATGGATGAATAATATTCCATTATCTAGATATACATTTTTCTTATCCATTCATCCATCAGTGGACAAATAGGTTGTTTAGATGTCTTGGCTATTGTAAATAATGCTGCAATAAACATGAGGGTGCAGACACCTTTTCAAGTTAATATTTTCATTTCCTTCATATAAATATCCACAAGTGGATTGCTGAGTCATAAGGTATAATAGTTCTATTATTAATTTTGCAAGGAAACTCCATACTGTTTGCCTAATTTACATTCCCACCAATTTTACATTTTAATACATAAAAAGTTTAGTATATAAAAGATGTAGGGGATGCTGGGATAGCTCAGCAGGTTGCCTTATAACCATGAGGTCCAGGGATTGAATCCTGGCCCTGGCCTGTGCAAACCCATATGCTGAACTGCAGTGCAACTGGTAACCACCGGGATGGTGGTGAAGAAGCTCTCCTCCCACAGAGGAGGCCCCCAGTTTGGTTCCTGCCCCACACAGCCCCACATCCACCTGTGTGGAATAAAACTATGTCACAACTAATGATGTGCAACTATGGAGACTGCTCTGGGCTCTTCCCCGTTCTCTCTCTCTCTCTCTCTCTCTCTCTCTCTCTCTCTCTCTCTCTCTCTCTCTCTCTCTCTCTCTCTCTCTCTCCTCTCAAACAATAAAATAAATCTTTAAAAAAAATTTTTTTTAAATAGCGTATAGTCTCTTTGGCCAGAAAGCCAGGATTTTTTAAGAACTGTTTTGTGCTCAAGATATTCCTGACATCAGTGACCAGAAGGTTATCTTTATACACAATTCAGTTCAATACATTTTTACCCATCCCCCACTGTATGGGAGGCCCTGTGCCAATGCCAAGTACCTTTAGGGAGTGTCATCCCATGACCTGCCTCCTGTCACCATCACACAGAGCTGCCTGGTCCTGCAGGTGCTGAGATAAGTTGGGAGCATGTCTGAAAGCCTACTATAAAGTGAGGGCAGAAAGGGAGAATTTCAAGGCCTCAGCATTTCAAAGCTGAAATTTTGGGGTAGCGCAGAGGTTCATTTTGCACCATGACTGATCCTCACAGCTGGAATGGACTCTAAGAACATCATACCAGGGCTGTGGGGGCGTGCCAGGAGGAGAGGACTGTCATGCCCTCACAGACACCAAGCACTTGGCAGGCCTCCCAAAGGGTCCATTTCTTCTCACCCAAAGGATGAAGGCTCCCAGGAGCAAGGCAGAGAAAGGGAGTGAGAACACACAACATAGGCTGAGCATCATCCGCTTGGCTGAATTGTGCTTTACTTAGAGGAAAGGTCAGATGGAAGGATAGGGTGGGCTCAGCATCCTCATCATAGAGTAAGATCTGTTAAAGCTGCATCCCTCATGATCTGACTGCCCGCTTGCTGTGGTCCCCACGCTGGTCCACTTCAGTTCTCGCCACAGTCCTAGCTCCTGGCTTCCTCTCCACACAAATACTGAAGCTAAGTAAACCCCGAATTGGTTTGAAACCATGTAATAATTTGTTTTACTTAGATTCAAATGTATGCTCTCCACTCCTTCTGGAAAATTTTCCTGCCCTTGCCTTTTAAGCTTTTATCCACCAATCTCATCCTTCTCCTTCTCAAAACCTTCCTCAAGTCATACCTGCCCTACAACGCTAGTTGAGTAAGATCTTCTAGACTGCACCCCGCTCCCTTGCTCTATGCCTACCCTTCCCAGAAGACTTAGCATTAAGCGTGCCCATCAGTACTGCTGCATTTCCGCATGCCAAGTTTCTCCTCTTTTAATTAAATCTACGTGGGCCCGGTCTGCTGTACCCTTCAGAGGACCCCTAGGTGGTCAAACCTCCATGAATAGAGTGACTTGCGGGACTGCACGCCTGACCTAATGAACCAGACTCTCTAGACTGTTTTTCAAAGCTCTCCAGGTGTTAGTCCAGCTAGGTTTGGGGAGCCCTGGGGCACGTGGCTCCCAGCACCTCATCTCAGTCTCATCTCTGACCCCAGAGGGCACACTTCCTAATCACTTTGTGTTTCCTTTCATGAATGTTACTTTTTCTCTCCTGAGGATCTTTCCATTTTCCAAAGAAATGGTCCATTTTCGTGGAGGGGCTTCTAACTAAAGCAAAGGTCAAAATCTTGAGTAGGAATTGTGGGCTCACAGGACATGAGAGAAAATGAGCACTAAGAGTCTGAAGTTTCATTCTGATTAAGGAGCCAGGTAAGCTGCAAGCCCTGGCCCACACTGCCTTTGAGTCAATTATCTGGGTACATTTGCTGCCCCTTTTGCCATCACTGGAAACCCGTGTTTTAATTTGGGCAGGTCCCTTGCAGTTTTTGGTTTTGTTTTGTTTTTTTTGTTTGTTTCTTTTTATGTTACACAACTTTAGACCTACAAGGCTGAGCCAAGGAGAGCAATTTTGAAAACCCACTGCCAGCCCTTCTTCCAGCACATTTGGTCTTCTTCTCTTTTGAATCATTTATTGCCAACAGCACAAACCTCCAGCTTAAATTACACAGCTATTTAGTTAAGGACCATTATTAAAAATGTGGGCTTTGTTATAGCTGTCAAGCACCCCGGTTGGAAAACCTTGAGTTCCAATCTGTTTTCCAAAAGAAAGGTTCTGAAGAGCTGGCTGCTTCCAGTCTTGTGGTAGGCATGATGCACAGGCCAGAACCAGAAGGGGTGCCTTTCTGAGTGTGGAGGAAGGGCCCAGAAGAAGGCCGGCATGGAAAACAATCTCCACAGGAACAACGCGAGCACTAGAGGACATACTGTCAAGACATGAATGGATTCCTAGCTAAAACAGAATCATTTGTATTTGATCAGAAATTAATACAATAAAAATCACAAAGAGAAGCCAAGCCATGGGTCCAGGACCTGGCTCAGTCTCTCAGCCTTTTTGCCTTGTTGTGACCATGTGGCCTGAGCATCGGCACCCAGAGCACGGCCCCCACCTCCCACTGTGACAGCAATCGAGTCCTGAGATCCTGTATATAATGGCAACTCTCAATAATTTCAATACATACATATTCATGTCTTTTGTTTTACCCAGCTTTGGATACTAAACAACTAATTCTTAAGAAATAGAATTAAGTTTAAAAAGTTTATTAATAAAATTATTAATAAAGTTAGATTACCCTGTGCTCTTATGAGACCTATGGCATTCTTTTGTTCTAGTAAAATGTACATAACAAGACCCTTCTAGCATACACAATTCAGTGACATTAAGCACATTTACACTGGTGTGCAATCATTGCCACCATCCATCTCCACAACTCTTCATCATCTGCAACTAAAATTCTGTATCCATTAAACACTAACTCCCGATCTGCTCTCTGCCAGCTCCTGGTGACCACCAGTTTCTGTGCCTTTCTGTCTCTATGGATTTGACTACTCTAGGGACTGCATGTAAGTGTCATCGTACAATATTTGTCCATTCGTGACTGGCTAATTTTACTTAGTGTAATATCTTCAAGGTTCATTCATATTATGGCATGTGTCAGAATTTCCTTCTTTTCTCAGGCTGAGTTGTATCCCATTGCATGCCTCTTTTGTTTATCCATTTGGGACCTATGGCATTTTAAAATAAATATATCACAATTTTTTATTAGCTGTAGTTCTGTTTTTTTATCATTTTCCATCATTTTTCCTGGCATTCTTGGTGCTTGACATTTAGAACACTGGCAGTCCAAATAAACCCAATTGTATTCATTCTACCCAGACCTCTGATTAGCTTCCCTTAAAATTCAGAGACATTTTCCCCTTTTAAGAATTTAATATTTCTTTCCAATTAACAGGTTACAAGGCTTTAAATGTTTGTTTGTTTGTTTTTTAATACTATCATACTCTAGTTCCAAATACTTTGGCATTATCTTGGGGTTCTTGGCATGGGAATAAATGGCATTCAAAACCCTGGAGTAGTGAAATGCATAATGAAACACCTCATAAAGGTGTCTTTAAACGTTATGTACTCAGATTCATTGGCTAGCTTTGCTATCACCCCCGGGAATAAACAGAGTGCTCTACTACGGCACGAGAACTTTGGGGAGCATCATGGGGTGGGAGGGGGACGCATAGCTCTCGCCCCCCAGTATGCCCCCCATTCCCTGAGCACCCAGTATAAGGCTGCCTCACAAACAGGCAGCGCTGCAGATGCAATCACAACTTCCTAGAATATTCCAGGGTCAGAAAGCTCCGAACGGTACTAATGCAAACCAGAAAGCATGGTGCCATTTTCTGAAACCACCAAATTCGTATAACATGGTGATCCAGGAAACCCTCACCTCAACCAGGGGAAATGTCAGAGCTGCGAATAAGCAGGGGCACCGTGGGCTCTCTGCTCATAGGCTGCCCCAGGTGTCAGCCCCTCAAGGGCAGGGACTCCATCTCTGGCCTGGGAGTTGGTCCTGCACTCAGGTGTCTGGCTCTGCCATCTCCCTGACCCTGTGACCTCAGGAGGGCCCATACCTGCTGGGTGCCACAGTCTCCCCACCTGCGTAGTGGTCACACTCGCCGGACCTCCCTCCTGGGCTGATGGAGCAACTGGCAGGGCTGTAGGGGCACAAGCCGGCAGCACTGTGCACAGCACGTCTTATGGAGGTCTGCTGAGTGCACAGACCTTCTCCGCGTAGAAAGTCTGTTTGAAGGAGCCCCCCCGCCCCGTCAATCCCGAAGCCCCTACTCCCCCGGCACTGACAGTAAGGTTATAGGCAACAGTGTGGGCTCCATGGCCAACATCCTTGCAGTCACGGCCAGACTATTTTAAATTTTCCCAAAGAAAATATTCCTGCTGAACAGGGGAGTGTTTGCTCCTACATGGCTGGACACCTGTCACTTGTGCACAGTCCTGAGGAACCACCGTCTACAGTCATAACACTTTCCACATACAAGGGGACCCCAAAGAACCCGGAATTTATTTATAAAAAATTGTGTATTTATTCTCATATGTTTAAACTTCAGTCACCTTACAAGTACTCTCTGTTTGATGCAATACACCTATCGAGACACTTTTTCCACGGCTCCAAACAGTTTTTGATCTCCTCAGTTTTGATGCCTTTTAGTGCTCCTGGAGTTTTTTGTTTCACCTCTTCTGCATCAGCAAAACGTTTTCTTTAAGGACTTTTTTCATCCAGGAAAGCAAAAACAGTCACTGGGGGTGAGATCTGGTGAATAGAGAGGGTGGAGCACAGGGGTGATGCCATTTTGGGTCCAAAACTGCTGAACAGTCGGCGCGGTGTAGGCAGGTGTGTTGTCATGTCACACATTGCTCGTGTAAATCACCCATCACGAAATGGGCAAATGCGTTGAAAGAATCTCCAAAAAAAATTCACTGAAGCTGAACACAGCCTCTCACAACAGCACCAGCTGGTACAGATGCAGAAGGGTTCCTAGAACACTCACCTAGCCTGTCCTGCAAGGGGCCCACGCTCCAGATTATATTTCCAGTTTTCCGGGGGCCCCGCTTGTATATTCCTCTCATCCTGTCCTCTGAGAAATGGGCAGGCAGGGAGCCCTGTGGACCCATTGTAAATGTAAGGTGACTGAGGCACAGTAAGCTGAAGTGGCTCATGCAAGGCCATCGCTAGTCTTTGCACAGCTGTTGTGCAGATGACAAAACAGCGTCCCCAGTGGAAGACACACTGAGCTCAACCCAGGACTGGGGCCGACCCTGTCCCCACTCAGCCCGTGACGTGCTGCAGGGCACAGACCGCAATCACTACAGAAGATGGGGTGTGCAGCCCGCCCATGCCACTCCCCAGCCTGGAGAGCAGACGCAAACCCCCAGACAGACGGGACCAATGGTGGCACTCCACACATCGGCCAAGGAAAACACATCCTAGTCTTTGCTCCGAAAAGATCATTCAGAAACAGGGTGAGCTCAGAAGCAAGCTCTCCCACATGTATGGTGACTCCTCGTGGTGGTTCTGGAGCATCCAGGCTAGTGGCTGCCTGTCTCTGCTAGGGCAATGTCACTACTTCCAGGGTCTTGTCAGAAAGGGTATTCAAGCCGTCAGGTATGACTTCAGCGCCTTCATCCTGAAGAAAGGCCCAGGGTAATGAATATGGTGTAATTGCAGTAGAACCTATGTCACATTAACGTATAATCTAACCACATGAAGAACAAATGAAGCCACAAATAAGAGGTTTCATCCCAACTCAAATGATCCCCAAGCACTAAGGAATATCAGCTCTTCTTGGTTTTCCTGCGGCTCATTGGAGCAAGTTCTTCTCAGGTGTTCCTGAGAAAGCTACACGATGCCTCTGCTAAACTCGCCCTCCGCCAGGCTTGCCCGTTACTGCACTTGCAAAGAGAACCTGAAAAATGAATCCTCTTTGAAACCGGTAGAACAAGACCCTGAATTTGACAGGAAGGATTCAAACTCACAAGTTACCTGCTTCATGCTGAGACTTGAATTCGAGGGGGGAAAGGGCCTCTCCAAAAGGGACATTTAATGGTTATTTATAGCCCTGCCTCATCCAGGTCGCCAGCCTGATGAAACGCCATCTGTACTGGGTATTTCCACTCAGAGAGACTGAGGCGGGAGGGCGTGGTCTGATCCCAGCCTTAAAAGCAGGGAGACCATCAACATGCTCGTGAACAAACAAATAAACAAAATCCTACCCACTCCAACTTAAAAGCCTGGGCGCATGAAGATGTCTTTGTCGGTGCTGTGAAGTCTCCTTGGTGCCCCGCCTCTCAAAGTTCCCCGGGCATGAACTCTTCATGGCAGTCCCAACTGCCCTAGGGATACGCCTGGGAGTTAAGCATCCATGGAGCTGGCGTGCCGTTGAAAGGGAAGAGGAGATAACAGGAACCAAATGGCTCCAGAAATCTTCAAAGGTGGGAGGGGCGGGGTATCCTGACTCCTATCAGCCCTGGTTCCTGGTACTTTACTAGCCATGGAAAGAATAGTCCAGCTCTCATAGCTCCACAGAAGTTCGATGAAAGCAAGTCCACATTGCACTGACCTGGCCTCCTTTACTGACTTGACCTCTTACCTCGCCACTCCCGGCCATCTTCAGCCTTCCTCGGCAGCTCCTGGGACCCGTGTTCCCAAGACTGAGAGATGACGGAACGTGGAGCAGCTCTGGGTTTGTGCCCAGCTGTCCCACCTGTCAGGGTGGCCTCAGGCAAGTCACAACCTCTCCACACCTGCATTGGCCTACCTCGCATTCGTGGGATTACACAAGAATGTGTGCCCGAACGAGGCGGTCTGTGCGCTGGATACACTCTATAAATACTCAGTGCGCTGAGGGGACATCCGCCCGCAGCAAACACACCAGAGTGCTTCCACTCCCTAAACACAGACACCTGAAGATACTCAATGAGGTTTCTCTCTGGGACACACAGCTTTCCATCCGATAAGGGGCCCATGAACTGCATTCCCTAACTGAAAGGAAACCTTTGAATGGAGAGACCTCCTTGCAGCGGAGTTTTGCCAAATGTGACCTGATACGTATCCTCTGTCCAGGCCTGGCCACATGTTCACATCCAGGTTGGGAGAAGGGCCCCAGGACCGCAGCGTCCTCGGCACCAAGGGTCAAAGGCACGCACTCTGCATGCTTTTCCGATTCGGTATGAGCATAAAACATCCTAGGACAGAAGGATTTTGTTGAGGATGATTCTTTACCATGGTGAACCGGCTGTTGTTTTCAATACACTAACAATCTTTCTGAAGTGAGTTTTTGAAAAGCATCCATTGGGGTTAGCTCTGGGCAAAAGTTTTTCTTCCTCTTCAACCCTTCCCTTTTGGCCACACTCTCAGCTGGTGTGGGAGGGAGAGGCAGGTTTTATTCCTCAGGATTTGAGATTCTAGGAGCATCTCCGTGGCAACCACGAGCAGGGAAGCCAGGGAAGGGGCTCCAAAGGGAGCCTTTCAAAGGGAACAGCTCAGTGGGAGCAGTTCAGCGGCTGCATTCAGGCTTGTGCCTTCCAAAGTGTTCCTGTGACTAGAAGCCAAAGGGGCTGCAACCCTTAGCTCCTCTTCTGGGCATGCCTGGAAAACTTAGACAAAAGCCAGAAGGCAGCCCCTTTTGGAACCTGCTCAATATTTCAGTCACCTACATTAAATGCGAGGTCAGAACTGCCGCAAGACCAGGTAATGACCAAAACCGTTTTTAAAATGTGGTTTTAGCAAATAGACATCAAATGGGTGAATCGCTAAACATCATGGTGTACTAACACCTGATACACTATTCAGCAATACAAGGAAACAATCTGCTAGTTCTCACAACATGGATGTACTACAGTGTCGTGTTCAGTGAAAGAAGCCAGACAGACACAAGTCAATCACACAGGCGGCATGACTGTGCTTACGTGGGAGCTGAAACAGACAAAACTAACCCATAAGGGTTAGAACTGGCCCAGCAGGGAAGGTGACACGAGGGAACAAGACCTTCTGAAAGCGACAGGGATGTTCTGTATCGTGATTGGTGTTGGTAACAGGTTGCACACATCACCAAAGTCACTGACCTGTACACGGGAAGTGTGTGGATTTTATTGTGAGTTAGTTATACCTCCCTAAAGCTGGTTGTTTTTTAAAAGTATAGTCTTAGCGATAAGAATATTAAATGTGTGCCATGAATCAGAATAATAAAGCGTCGGGTCTTAGGAGACTTGCAGACTCTGAGAACATCACGTCAATCATTTTGAATCGTTTCCCACTTGGATGTGCCTGTCCATCCATGGGCCGTAATGTGTATAGCACTTCACACACTACAGTGCGCGATAACAGAGCTCCTGCTGCTTCTGCACATTATTCCACACTCCCGTTGCATGACGGTGCTATTGGATTGCTGGTGCCAACGGTGAGTAGAGGGCCTGGCCGCCTTCATCCCCAGACTCTTTCTGAAGCTCCAGGCTGCCTGAGAAACTGGGGTGCAAAGCCGCACACAGCTGCCTCTCTGCACCAGGAGCCCCTCTTCTCTCTGAGCTCCAGACTTCCAAGAGAGGCGTGGAGGGGTGGACCACACTGTAGGGGTGGGATGGGGGCTCAGGCATGGAAGAGCTGAGTGCCCTCTGCCTGTGTTTCATATGCCCTCACTCATCTTTCCTTTCAGCCAACTGTCTCAGGCGCCATCTCAGTTACCCAGAGGGATGACCCTCAGAGAGCAGCAAGCCCGCTGAGAGCCCCTCGGGAGCAAATAAGAACAGTGATCATTTCTAGACCCTTCTTGTTTCATTGCTTATGCAGCTCGGTAGCTCCTTTAGAATCTGTTGGTCCCAGTGCCAATAAGTCGTTTATCTCCTTCAACTTCTTTTACTTCAAGGATCTTTCCCGTCAAATGTCTTTTACTTAGCTGATATGGTGTGGGATTCTAGGAGTGTGTCTTAACAGTGATTGCTTGTGATATTCTTGTTTGGGTTGTGCTGCTAAGCAAAACTGGTGTGACTGAGATGCACTCATGTATCAAGCTTTACCTCCCTAACACGGTGTGAATGTTTTAAGGTGCCAACTTGCTGTTCTCTAGTGGACTCCAGATACAAGAAGAATAGTTGGATTTGGGAGTAAACAGGGTGGCCTGAAAGTATGGCTTTTCAAACATTTCTGAGGTGATGAGAGCAAAGAAATGAAAACAGTGAGCTGAAGGAGAACCCAACAGAGTAGCCTCTGGGCAGAAAAGAATTTTTTTTTATTATTATTATTTCATCAAAATGCCTTTTAAGAAATAATTTGTTTGTCTGTTGCTAAGAGAAGAAGACAGAGCAGTGACCTGGAGGGAAGGCACCTCAGCTTTCCACTGTCCAATTGGGACATGCCCTCCCCTGGGTCTTAGCCTATGTGGTTCCCCCTGCCTTTTCCTCTGCCTTGTTATTCCTCTCACTCAGGGCCACGCTTGCTTCTCTGTATCTGGGACAGTCTTCCAAACCTCCCCCGTGCGTCAGGCTTGTCCCACACATGACACACACCCATGTGCGGCCACGGCACCCGTCACTCATCTTCACCTCCTCAGCACTTACCTCGCTATGTTCTGTTTGCCTTGGTCATGGTCTCCACCAAGTCAGAAGGCGCCACCATGGCAGGGATTGTGACAACTTGCTTGTTGTTTAACCAGGTCTGGAGTAGGAGTTCAGTAAGCCATGCATGCGTGGGTGGAAGGATGGGTGGACACGTGGACGGATGGATGACATGCATATTAAAGGGCTGGAGAGCTGCTGCCATTGTGTCATAACAAAATTTATTTGTATGTTTATATAACAGTTTAAAAAAAAACTTGCATTTTATCATTTAAAACAATGCATTTTAGTTATAACAAACTTCCTGGTTTCACCCTGCAAATACGTTTCCTCAACTTTGATAAGGTAATAAATAGGGATTTTTTTTAAAGTTTCACCAGGCTCATCATTTCTATAAGATCCTATCAGCTCTAAGGCATTAAATGAAGTTGCGAGCACTTATCTTCACACGGGGGATTTGGTTAAGGATAATTGCTCTCCCTCTGAACTGCCTGGATGGCTAGTTGCTGTGGCCATGTTATTTTCATGAGCAAGCCTTCAAGATGGTAGTCACATCAGAACACCACATTCTGTCCCCACTGCAGGAGAGCTTCCATCCTCCTGGGGGCTCCAGCCTCAGCTCTATCCATGTACAAATGCATGGGCACCTGCTTAATAACAAATTAGCATTCTGAAAAGCCCAAACCCAGGCTGACAAACAAGAATAACAATTTTAGTGTTTGGGGACTGTTTGTAGGCCCGGGCCATCTACGGCACTTCAGGAATCATTACTATCATCCCTGGTTTATATGTGGGAAAATAAAAACTGACAGGACAAGTAGAGTCAGATAAAAAGATGACATGTGAACAGAAATGTCCCAAATACTGGTTTTCCTTTGCTCTTTGTTGCCTCTCTGGATTCTGCTGCTGAAGAGCTGATAATCCATATAGAATTCAAAATAGTTTGGCATGCTCATTTCTGTTAGTAGTGATGCTTCCAAAGAAAAGCCGGAAGTATTCAAGAATAAATAAATGTGTCATGCATTATGTTTATTCAATGTGTGCAAGAATGGCTATTTTCTGAGTATTATTTCAATTAAAACTAACAAATGAAATTAAGGACTCTCATTTTAAACCTTCAACTTACCGTAGTTTTCCATGTATAAGATGATAATTTTATCTAAAATTGTTAGACCAAAATTTGGGGGTCGTCTTATACATGGGAGGAAACTGGGTATTGATTTTTCAATGTTGGGTTAGAAAAGTGGGGGTTGTCTTATACATGCAAAAATACAGTCAATCACCAGACTCTTTGTCAGATCTTCTAGGAGGATCCCACCCATGGGTTCAGGCCCAGCAGTTTGGCCCCTTTGAATTTCTTCCCAAGCCAGGTCCTCTGTGCATGGCCCTGTCTGTGGTTCTGCAGAGCAGGCAGGCTCCCTTGGCCCCTTCCCACTCAATGGCTAATAGCCAGCACTCTGGCCATGCTCTTAGTTACTTCCCCACTCTGCTCATCACCCCACCTGCCCCTGGAACTCTGGGAACATCCCAGTGGCTACTCCTGCTTTTATGTGAGAACCTGTATTCTGTTTACTCTTTTAGACTACAACAGGTATCAAATAAACACCTTATGCTGAAAGTCCCCACTGCCTCTCGCCCAAAGCAGTCCACAGCACCAGAAGCTGACACAAAAGCAAAAGCTGGAGCTAGAATTGTTCTGAGAGTAAACTATAGTGGGGGCAGCCAGGTGGAACCAGAACAAAATGCCCCCCACAGAGGAGAAAAAAATCTTGGACCTCAAAACTAAGTAAATAAATAAATAAGTTACACACATACACACATACGAGGGCTGACAATTAGGTTAGCAGACTTGGCACCATGCACTGTCATTGGCAGCACTGTACAAAAAACTCAGTGAGGTGTCATACCCTTGGTATATCATGTCTTACAGCTGTGTTCATGTAGACATGTGGCTGTGTCTTGCTGAGTGGTGTTCATTATTATTGTTGCGTGTTTTTGCACCATCGTGAGAATGTCAAAGCTTAAATTAGAATGACAACCAACATTAAATTTCTTGTGAAACTTGGCAACAGTGGAAGTGAAACCAGGGACATATTAGTCCAAGATGATGAGGATAATGCCATGAAGAAAATGGCAGTGTACAAATGGATTAAATGTTTTTTGAGGGATGAGAAAGTGTCACTGATGAAGAGAGCTCCAGGGTAGCTAGTAACCAGCAGAACTGACAAAAACATTGCAAAAATTTGTCACATCAAGAAACAAGAAAAACTACAAGTAAACACCCTCACAACTCATCTTATAGAGCTAGAAAAAGAGGAACAGAGGTCTCCCAAAGCCAGCAGAAGAAAAGAACTAATAAAAATTAAAGCAGAACTTAATGAAATACAGAATAGAAAAACAATAGATAAAATTAACACCACAAAGAGCTGGTTCTTTGAAAAACTCAATAAAATCGACAAACCACTGGCTAGGCTCACCAAAGGACAAAGAGAAAAAGCTCATATTTCCAGAATACGGGACGATAGGAGAGAGATTACAACTGATGCTGCAGAAATACAAACAATCATAAGAGATTACTATGAAAGACTCTATGCCAACAAATTTGACAATCTAGA